>AYJT01042034.1:0-14267 GCA_001278415.1 Ocimum tenuiflorum
TGTGGCTTGATATAATTGGCCGTAAATTTTTCGGTGTCTACAGTAAGCTCTTTGCATAGGGCTGATTTTCTTAAATTTGATGGGTTAAAGTATAATGAGTGTTTTAGATTGATGCCACTATGACCGATGAAGAGAAAATGCGTTTGGCTGCAATGAATTTTTGGCACTACTTCGGTTTTAAAGGTTGAAATAAAATCCAAGTAACAAAAAAAGCAATCAATACAAAATATAAAGGTCTATGAAGCATTGTTTTCAAACTAAGACTAACGAGTTTTATTATTTATAACATAAAATCTGGTCACGCAAGTTAAAATCCCAGTCCAAGTATAAAATCTGGCAATGATGCTCTCGTAATATAAAAGGGCCTGCATAAATTGAATTTCAATCCATAAGTCGCATAATTTCGGGGGGAAAAATCATGAGAGAGTGAACCCTATTACCTTAATGTCAGACATGTTCTAAGAAAAAGCTTTTGGTACTAAACTCGCATAATAATGGCATTTCCATTCTGATAAATTACATGTAATTGAGTACATGATGAGCACAAACCAAATAGTGCTAACTGAAATGAAAGGAGCGTTACAGTTGGAAGCCAAGATCCTCACTTCAAATGCCTGGAAATGCCCATCATTATATACTTCACTAAATTTCTGATATTGCTCTGTTTACAGCGGCAGAAAATTTTTCTGCCTTCCGCCTTAGCGACGTTGCAATGAATTGTGGTGGAATATTTCTGCCAAGAAGATGCAGATGAAGTACAAGTTGGCGTTGCGGTCTTCGACTGGCAAGTCCTATCTATACTGGATTTTAAGATCATGAGCATGTTACTATTATCAAAGAAACATGCAGTAGTGTTGGATTTTGTGGACTTAGTTTAGAGAGGAAAAACAAGGAAACGCGTTTCTAGGCATAGATATATCCAACAAGAACCATTAAATATTCAGCATATTATGGTATATGAGGATATTCTTTTCTGTTGGTTCATAATGTTTTATTTGCAGGATGTTTACTGCATTGGTTTCGTATAAAGGGAAAGATGGAGAGTTAGCTCTTCAGGAATATCCAACAAGAACCATCTAAGGAATTGTGTGTGGTTTCTGTATTTTAAAATATAAACTATGGGAGTTGTCAAATATAATTTCAAGCAAATCTATTTGAATATCAAATGTATTTTGTAATTTTCTCAATTTATTAATTGATATATAGACAAAAACAAGCGTTACTGTAAAAAGTACTTTTTGAGGAAAAATTTACTTTCAAATTCATTAAAAAGATTAATGTAACTAATCTTACGTTTTCTGAATTAGTAATTAAATATGTAAAAATTAAATAGTTTAATCTTTATAATCTTATCTTTAATACTAATGTTACCCCACAAACTGCAAAGCTAGCTGCACAGGCTCCTAAATAAATTGTTCTAATAAAGTTGTCGTTTTCATTTGTCGTAGGCTAAATCTATCCTCACTGAAATAAATTATCTATTCATATTTGCTCAAAAAAATAAAGAAATAAATTATTTATTTATTTATTTCGAAATAATATATCCTAATTCTGTTCAACCGGTATATGATTGCCGCATTTTTCAGATTTTAACTCAGAGATTTATGGCGGCTTATGCGGCTCTGCTTTCTGTTATGCACATCATACATCAGATTCAGCACCATCCTTTCCCTCCAATCTCTCTCGACAGCCAGCAAATTCAATCTCTCACTGAAATACTCACCTTCTTGCAGGATTTTCTGGAACGCTATAATTCCCCTTTTACCAACACTGAAGAGCCTGATCCCTTGGAGACTCGTATCGCAGATGCTGCTTATGCAGCTGCAGATGTTATCGAATCCCATATATTCGACAATATTATGCTGGAACACGCCAACTGCATCAATTTCTATGAAGATGTGCATCAATTAATAGAGGAAATGGACTTGATCAGGAAAGAGGTGATGGAGATGATTGCAGACAAGGGTTTAGTCCAAAATCAGCTGCAAAGAACCCTTTCAACGAACAGCAGTATCATGGTGGGCTTTGATGACGTTCAACTTCAAATCATGGACATGCTCACTGGGGGCCGACGTGATCGCCAAGTCATCCCCATAGCTGGGATGGGCGGTATTGGTAAGACCACTCTGGCCAAATATATCTATGCCCAGCCACTTATTAAAGAGCGTTTTGATGTTTGTGTTTGGGCTACAATCTCTGAGCAATATAACACAAAGAGAATTCTTTATGACGCTTATTCTCAAGTGACTGGAGAAAGCAAGGAACGGATGAGTACAATGAGTGAAGGTGAAGTAGGATTAGCACTCTACCAATATTTATCATATAAAAGGTTTCTACTTGTAATGGATGATATGTGGAGTATTGAGGCATGGGTCGTGTTACAACGCTTCTTTCCTGAGAATGGTAACAGCAGTCGCATATTTGTGACTACTAGGCTATCAAAATTGGGTTCTCAATTGGGCGACTCTTGTGGTGTTGAAATGAAATTTCTTGCCAGGGATGACAGCTGGAATTTGTTCTCCAAGATTGTGTTTGGGGAGAAAGATTGCCTCCTCAGCTAGAAGAAATTGGAAAGAAGATTGTTGAAAATTGCAAAGGGCTGCCCTTGGCAATTGTTGTGATGGGTGGTCTTCTGACAAAACTAGAACATACCCAAGAATGCTGGGAATATATAAGCAGAAACTCAACTGCAGTGGTGAATTCAGAGAATGATCAGTTGTGCATGAAAATATTGAAAATGAGCTATAACCATTTGCCAGTCTATCTAAAGCCGTGCTTTCTGTATATAGGAATGTTTGAGGAAGATAGCAGAATTAGTGTCTCAGAACTCATCGAGTTATGGGTTTCTGAAGGACTTGTAGTACCAGAAAGCGGCAAAACGATGGAAACAATTGCGGAAGAGAACTTAAAGGACCTAGTTGATAGACATCTTGTTATGTCTGATGAGTTGGGACTGAGCGGAAACATAGAGTTCTGCAAAATGCATGATTTGTTGAGGGATGTCAGCCTGAGAGAAGCTCAGAGAGAAAGGTTTGATCATTTCATAATGTGGCATTGGTCTCAGGGCATCAGTACAGAGGAGAGAGTTGGAGTGTCTCTCAGTTCCAGAATGCTGAAGATATTGCAATCAAGAGGAAATGGCCAAAAATACTTCTTAGGTGATGTGTTTGAGTAAGTTAACCTGAGGTACCTTAGTGTTGAAGCAGAATGGGGCTCCGAATTCCCTTCTTCCGTCAGTCTCCTTTGGAATTTGCATACATTAATTATTGATCTTTGTAGAGGGAGGGTCACTGCACCAGTAGAAATTTGGAAGATGCCACAACTCAGGCATGTCAAGTTCATAAGCGAAGGAGTTTGGCTCCCAGATCCTTCTTCATGCAGCAGTGCTGACATTATTTGCATCATGGAGAACCTGCAAACGCTTGAGGGAGTGATCAATTTCAGGTTTGGTGAAGAAGTTATATTGAGACTTCCTAATATCAAGAAATTAAGAATATCTATGAATGATGAAGTTGAGCCGCATGCCGATTACTTTTGTCTCGGAAACTTAAACGTCTACATAAACTGGGGAAGTGAGGATTATCTGCACGATCTTTCCTTCCCACACTCCCTCAAGACGTTGCATCTTGAATTCATCAGTAAGTTTGATTGGGAAAGAGTGATGGACAAGATAGGTTCATTGGCATCTCTTGAGGAACTCTCATTGAAGGAAGAATGGTTTAGAAGTGGGATGTGGGAAACTGTTGAAACAGTGGAACACGGCAGAGGGCTCACATTTCCCATGCCTTGAATATCTCTATCTGTACTACTTGAGGGAGTTGGAGGAGATCCCTTGGGTTATAGGAGAAATGCCAACTTTACGATTAATTGAATTGGTCCGTTGCAGCGAATCAGCAGCGGGGTCTGCAAAAATGATAGTGGAGGAAGAAATATCCTTACTTAGGATATATTAGCTACAGTGAATGCGCTGATCCTTGAGTGAGTATAATGAATGAAAATGAAGTTGGATTAGCCGTCTACAAATGTTGAAATCGTGTTTGTAGCAGCTGGAATTTGTTGGAAGAAATTGGAAAGAAGATTGTTGAAAATTGTAAAGGAGTTCCCTTGGGCATTGTAGTGATGGGTGTGTTTGGGTCATTGAAAGAAGGGTGGTTTAGTATGAAATATGGGAAACAGTTGAAGGTAGGGGTGTTCGTACACAAATCGCAGCTAATTCTGCCGGCCAGGAACAGCAAGAATTACAAATACCCTTTGCTTATTCACAGTTTCAAATATCTTACGCTTATTGTTTTATTTAAAAAAAGCTCACATGGATATCGATATTCATCATCTAAATATATGCACATTTATGATTGTTTTTAAGTTGTATGCAGCACTGTGACCGACACATTATTCAACTTTTAAAAGTTTCAATACCATACCTACTAATATACTAAATCAAAGCAGTCCAACACTGTTCATTTGAGAGAGGAAAAAATTCCTGCTCAATCTCAAAAATTTCATGTACAGCCCAATGTCCATTCATTATTTCAAGGATTATTTTTTTTTTATCATTCAATCATTTGCTTTTCATTTTATTTTCCAAGTGAGATTCATTTATCAAAGCTGCATGAGTTTTATTCATTGTTCGCAAGAAGATAAATCAATGGTGATGAAACTGAGTTTCAACCTCCAAAATTTCTAGCAGGCCTCCATTCAATTCTCAAATCAAAAGAAAATGAAAGTAAGTAACAAAAAAAAAGAAACATCTCACTAGCAAAGCAGAAAACTTCTATATATATCTTTCAATTGATATTTATATCTTAAAAGTTAACTGTGCTTTGATAATTATCTGCAGAACAAATTCATCGATAGATAAAAGGAAGCTTCGTTCAAAAGTTAAATGGTGAAGAAGTTTCAATCCAAAATATCAAGTTGGCCTCCCTTGAACTCTGAAATCTAAAGAAAATGAAAGTGGGTAACAACAAAAACATCTCACTAGCAAAATAAAAACTTCAGATTATCAGAATATGCCCGTTCAAAAACCTTTATTTGTTTGTTTTTATCTTCCAATTTATATTTATTTATTTTTTTAACGCTAATTGAGTTTTAATCATTGTGTGCAGAAGAAATGGACATGAAACGTTCAACACAAAATCTCAACACTTACAAAAAAAGCTCCATTCAAAAGAAAACCAACAACTTATACTTGATAGCGAGTAGTTCAAATATATCACATTTGCAAAGCTCACACAAAGCCGAAGATTAAAATATATTTCTCTTTACTCAAAAAAAAATCTCAAGTATCATGCAAGCAAACATTTACCGCAGGGCATGCTAACAAGTCAGAATAGAAAAAAAAAATATCAAAAATAAAATATTTTCTTGAGTTTTAGAAATTTTTAACAAAAAAAATTGTTTTTAAATAAACAAATTTCAAGGACACACAAAAAGCATTAGATATGATAACTATAAATTCATAAATTTTATAAAAGAAAAAAAGAGAAATAAGAGAAAATTTTGTAAAGTTGCACACATAATGTCTAGAAAAATCACTACGATAAAAAATATTCAAAATTAAGGTTTGTTTGATGAAAAATATTCGAAATGAGCACAGTATTAATCTAAATATACAAAAAAAGTGTTGCAAAGATTGCGTGAAGGAACTATACACAGATGGCTTCTGATCTGACTAGGAAGACTATATTTATGAAAAAATTTGAACATAAAAGACAAGATTTGTATCAAATGGAAGCCAAATTTATCTCTGGTGACGTTGTAACCATCATTCACGGAGCTAAAACCCCATAAGAAACCCTGTGTGTAGACGAGTTTGAGGTTTTCGCCGAGGCAAGAAGCAAGATGTATCAAAAGTCGATTGGTATGCAGTTCCATTGAAGTGATATAATCACATCAGATTGGGCGGCGGACTTCTCTTTATGGTTGCGATGTTTTAGGGTTTCTTTGAGAATATTGAGAGAAAAGGAGAGGCGGTGCGATGACTGACATTAAACCAAAAATATCGATATATCATATATATAGTATTATGATTAGGATTACAACAAAATGAATTAGAGATGCACCACGCTGACCAATTTTCTCACGCCCAAAAACATTATGCTATGTTTTAAAAAGCCCACAAATCACTTATTATTTGTTTAAATTTATGTAATATTATTTTTTTGCATTAATTAGAGTTTGCAGTGGAATACATTAATTTTATAAAAAATTAAAAATTTCATAAATCTTAATCAAAATAATTAAAAAATTCATAATATATATTTCAAAAAGCCAAAATACACAAATTTTGAAACTCCGCAGGGGGCAGGGGCAGTTGACGACGCAATGTCATGTGGTGTGTTCTTACCGTGCAATGCACCGGTGAAATAATAGTGCATTAAAGTACCAAAAAAGCAATCAATTCAAAATAAAAAGGTCTATGGAGAATAGTTTTAAAACCAAGACGTTAGAGTTCTATTATTACATAAAATCCGCCCACGCAAGTTAAAATCACAGTCCAAGTATAAAGCCTGGCAATGATGCTCTCGTAACATATCACTCAAAAAAAATAAAAATACAAAGGCCTGCAATGAATTGAATTTTTCAATCCATAAATCGCATAATTTCAGGAAAAAATAATAATTACAGAATGAATCCCTATTACCGAAATGCCACACATGTTCCAAGAAAAAGCTTTTAGTACGAAAATCGCATAATAATGTCATTTCCATTCTGATCAACTACATGTAATCAACAAGATTCATGACATGATGAGCACAAACCAAATGTTGCTAAGACGTTCTTCAACTGAAATAAAGGTAGACAAACACCATCATACCGTTACAAATTGGAAGCCAAGATCCTTGGAATGCCCATGATTCGAGCTATATCTCACACCGCATAGAAATTCAAATGCAGCAGTCATTAATTGTAGACCATATACTTTGGTGTTGCACTAAATTTCTGATATCCTTTGATGACTTTGTTTACAGCGTCCAGAAAATCTTTCTCAGTAACAGTTTTGCGCCTTGCTCGGATAGCATACATTCCAGCTTCCGTGCACACACTTCTTATGTCGGCTCCTGAAGTTTGAGAGGGAGAGAGAGAACAAATATGTATAAGCAAACAATGACAAGTATGCAATAGACTTGATATGCATGTCAATACCATAAACTTGTGACCCAAGGAAACCTTTTCTTTTATTTGAGAATGGAATTGGATGTACCGAAATTTTGTGCAACACTGCCCAATATGCAAGTCTAGTTGATTCTTACCAGTAGAATTTGGGCAAAGCCGAGCAAGCAGTTCAAACCGAATGTCCCTCTCACAGTTCATTGTGCGTGTATGAATCTTGAAAATCTGGGTCCTGCTTTCTAGATCTGGTAGTCCAAACTCCACTTTGCGGTCCAATCGTCCAGGACGTAAGAGTGCAGGATCAAGGGTATCAGGTCTGTGTAGGAAAAACTGGTTAGTTTAAGTAAAGCACAACGCCCGCCAGATAGAGGTAGCCAGGATGCTTAACTAGAGAGAGGCCGAAAACTCCACATACAAATGGTTCTAGGTGAATAATAACCTATATTGACGAAGGTGGTTGTGATGGGGATGGGTTCCGCAAGAGAGAGCAAATTGTGCATCATAAAATTAATGTCGACTCACAAATATATTAACATATTGGCTAACAAAAATTAATACATCTTCTATCTTCTTGAATGATCTTGACCATGTGCATGAATCACATTTTAAAGCTCAAGAATCACAATCCCGTCCATGATCAAATAAAAATGCTTTATCACATGTTCAGGCATCACCGCATCCAACTGTGGCTCCCATCCTTTTTTAAGAAAAAGGATCAGCTTCAGAAATACATAGAGAACCTACTACTTGTTCTAAACTCAATAAAGGTTAGATGACACATGACCTGGATTCAGTACATGTTGAGAAGTTCCTATAAATTTTGAAAGTTGTGCTTACCAACCAAAAGTAATAACCACTGTAAGGGTACACGTGAAGGCAAATAAACCAACCTATTGGTTGCCATTAGAACTTTAATGTTTCCACGAGCATCAAATCCATCAAGCTGATTCACAATTTCAAGCATGGTGCGCTGAACCTCATTGTCTCCACCCACCCCATCATCAAACCGCGCACCTCCAATGGCATCTACTTCATCAAAAAATACAATACAAGCTTTTTTGGAACGAGCCATCTACAGAGGGGAATAGAGAAAATGATATATTAAGAAAATTCCAGGTTATATTGGTAGTTTGCAGGGAAAAATATAAAAAGAGAGTGGTGGCACCTGAAAGAGTTCACGAACCATCCGAGCTCCCTCACCAACATACTTCTGGACAAGCTCACTACCAATAACACGGATAAAACATGCATCAGTTCGATTAGCCACAGCTCTTGCTAACAGTGTTTTTCCAGTTCCAGGAGGGCCATAACACAGAACACCCTTGGGAGGATCAATCCCCAGCTTCACAAATTTTTCAGGATGAAGCATAGGCAGCTCAACCACCTGAGAATATCCATTATCATGTGCAGATCAAGTTAATTTCCAGTTGAAGTAAGTTTAAACTGAAACTTGAGGCAAGAAAACAACAAAAGTCCAGCATCAACAAATAAAAGGACCTCTCTCATCTTTTCAATTTGTTCCTTGCATCCACCAACATCATTATAGGTAACATCAGGCTTTTCCTCCACTGTCATCATTGTAACACTTGGATCAATTTTTGGAGGCAAAGGAATCTGAATTTGATATTTATTCCTGTCTACACTGATAAAAGAAACATGGTGTTAAAACTTCATATCACAAAATAATTAATAAAAATATGGTCAAAATATCACAAAACTGAAGATTTCAGACCAGCAATTTTTATCTCTGGAAAGATAATATAATAGTGTATTAAGCAGTTTATTTTCAAAATGAACTTATCAAGAAAGTTCAAACTGCAATTCGGTAGACAAAATAGAGAGGAAACCCAAAGCCACAGGCTTAATGAACAAGATGTCACTTTCCAAGAGAGGATGGATCTAACTAGATCCTAAATGAGTGGAATTCTTTAGTTTCTATCAATAACAAAGTACCAACTTCTGGAGTAAGTTAACATTATCACAAAGTAATTTCCTGGATAAATGTCAAGAAAGACGGAGAAGCTCACCCAACGCGCATGCCTTCTTCAATATCAGTAGGTGAAACTTTATCACCCAATCCCACAACAAACTACAACAAAGATATTCACACGGTAAACAAAAATTGATCACATAACGCAACCAGCATGCCAAAAAGATATATTTGGAAAGATATGGGAGCAAGAAATTAAAATTAATATTACCAAATTACAAATCTATTTCATTTCCACTGGGATGAACAATAAGAAACTAAAAGGCAGGAAAGCTGTCATCAAGGAAGGTAGCATACCTTGGCAATCTGCTTGACATTTATAACATACTTGGCATCCTCTGTGTTCGGATTGATTATTTTTGTGCACCGGGCAACCTAGGAAAAAAAGTATATCGTAAGATATGAGTATAGTGGAAGGGGCAGTAGATCCAGAAATATAAAATGTAATACCTGAAGAGGCTGTTCCTCCTGCATCATTTGCTTGTCAGATACAAGATCCCATTGACTCGGTGCAGCCAAACCAGTGTCCGATTCCTTGATACCTATTATTATAAAGTGAAAAACACAAATAAGCATCAAGATAATATGATAACCAAGCATACAAATAGTGCAGTAAAAATTAGCAAACTAAACGTAAGATCAATCAACTGATTGATCACCATAAGCATTGGAGCCGGGCATTACCAATCACCCATTCTACACCTCACACTGTGCAGCCCGAAACACGGAGAAGTATGTGATGGTAGAAAGAGAAAATTTCAAATGATCTGATAAGAAAAGTTCCTCATATGAAGCGAAATGATGGGTTAACTTGCATACCACATAAATCATTAATTTTCTTGGCCATCTCCTTGATTTCCTTCTCACATTTCTTTATGCTGTTTGAATAAGGTCCCAAACCCTGTGCATGCCAACATATAAATACCTTCGATAGTCAGAACATGGCATGCCATATGCACCATACGTTTCGGCCTCATATAACAACTCATCACTAGTCGAAAACAATATTTCCTTAATAAACTTTCTGCAAAAAGGTAACCCATTCTAAATAACATGATTAAGTAAATAAGAAATAATCGCATCGCATCATAAATAAAACCTAACTAAATTAATTTCTTTTTTGGACTAAAAAATGGTAAACATAAGGTTCTCAATTTTACATTATATCAGCAGCAGCTCTATGCTCAGAACACGGATAATCTACAGCCACTATCCCCAACTAATAGAATATCATATAAATCATCCAAACTACTCTCAACCCCTAGTATAGTTTATCTCACATTCAGTTTAACAAATTCCCTGAAAACCAAATGAACTGATTTCCTCAAAACGTTCATCAGCTAGATCATCTTTGCCTCTCAAACTACGTGAAACAAACATATGCTACGAATTTAAGCATCCCCATCACAATAATTTTTATCCCAAGATTCAGCTCGTCAAGTTCCCAAGTGTAAGCACACAAGCAAGTAATTGCTGAAAATTAGGGTTTAAGAACAAATTGAAATCATAGAGAGAGAGAATAAATTTACATAAGTTTTGAGAAGGGCGATGTCGTCTTCATCGAGTGGTTTAGGGTTCTTCTCGTCCTTGATCTCATCCTCTGGATCGTGTGCCATTTTCCCAGTTCTAATTAATTCTCCTTTTCGAATTTGTTTGATGAATGTTGGGGAAACTTTTATTGGAACAGAAATGAAAAAACGAAGTATTATGCTTTAACTGTTTCACGTGCTATGCACGTGTCTAAGTGGGCTAACGATCTATTAAAAGAAGTCGGATTAAACTGAAAGTAGCCCAATAATGTTTGTTCTGTATAGGTCTCCAAGCTCAAAACTGTCCATTCTTTTCATAAACGACATGTTCCAATAATAAAGTAGCTCATTTTTTTTTTATAATAACTATTTTATTTATGTTAGATCCAATGTAAGCAGTTCAAATTGAGAAAGTGTGAACTTATAAACTTTTAAGTCACAAAATCATCCATACGAGGGTCATCTCCAACCCATTACTTCAAAATAAAAATCAAAATCAAAAGGACTAAATTGCAAAATAAAGAAATAGAATACATAATTTCCAATAGAAAAAAGGATTCAATTGCAAAGAGAAAAGGGTTTGGCGTTAACAGGAAAACGCCATATATGCGTTCCTCTCTCCCAAAAACACGAACTGTGTTTGGAGATGACGCTCGGTTGGAGGAAGGTTGTGGCAATTTGGGTGGATTTGTAATTGGGTTGGAAATGCTCTGAAACATTAGTTACATGTGTGACTTTCTCACCACGGAAATGAAAAGCGAAATCAGCAAGTGAAACTTTGTCCCTACGAACATGATTGGTTCATTGCACTAATTGCCTGAATGGGCAAGTTATTTCTTTCCACAAGAAACATATACAGATTTCGTTCAAAGTTTAAACTAGCAAAAATTCCTGAATAATTGTTCACTAATTTACCGACCACAAGTATTCGGGTTGTTTATAGGATAAAAGTGAGCAAGAGTATCGTTTTCCACGAGGATCAAATAATAAAACGACAAGAATGTACTAGCGACATTTTTACACTACCACTTAGGAAATTCATTAGTGGAAGTTGGTTTTGAATAAATTGAAAACAGAAGTTGGGAAATTATGACAAAAGAAACTACAGAAAAAATTTAATTTGATGATGAAAACATAGAATTTAGTATTCATATATTGCTAGATAATAATTGTTCACTCACACTTCAACGATCCAAAATTTAATCTTCCCATAATAAGAAGTCACCAATTAACATGCTTACTAGATCAAGCAAAACATGCACATTTTATTAAACTTTGAGTCATTCATAACTACAATTAAGTGATTTGTTCAAACTCTATGCTAATCGTGTATTTTTGCCAAATTTCTAACATACCATCTATTCAACAAAAATACATAAATGACTCCTATTGTCATAGTAAAGTCAATTCATAATGGAAATTCTAAAATATGAAATTACACAAACATAATAAAATATGAAATTCCAACCATAGAATTCATGCAAAACATGAGTAAATAAAGTAGAGAAATCAAGCCCGTTGAAAATCTGCGTTCGAATTGCTTGAAATATGTTTGTACAATGTTTCTTCCTTCACAAATCTTCTTCCCAGAGTGTTTTCTCCTTCAAAGATTTTCCCAAAACTTCCCAAGAATTTCTAACAACTTCCCAATTCAAAAACAAGTGTATTTATACAAGAAATTTCAAAAAATTGCAAAAAGGGCCCTAAATATGCTGAACTGCGGGTGAAACACGCGAAGGTGGTCGCGCCGCAGCCTGCGGTTTGCACCCATGGTAAAAGGGCACGAAACAAGTGCTGGGTCATGGTCTTCAACTAGGATCGTGGCAAAAAGCCACATTTTAATCTCTCTATTGCTGACTCCTTATGGACCACGGCTGAGGCTGCTCTTTGACTCGTTTTTTCATGCTTGTCTCTTTTTTACTCGATTCCTTTAACACTCAGCTAGACCGGCTTATGTCTCTGGCTTTTTGAAGTCAACACTTTTGCTTTGTACTCCATTCACCTTGCAAACACATTCTTTACCAAAACAAGTTCATCAAATGCATTCAATTATCTCAAAAATTATGTTTTGAACAAAATAGAGTACAACTAACAAAAAGTGACGCAAATTTAAACAAATTAACCTTAAAACGACTCGAAACACTCTTATTAAACATGTAAAAAAAGTAGTTAACAACACCCCCAAACTTAGAAATTTGTTCATCTGGAACAAAAAGAGTAAATTCATAGCCACGAGTTCAAAAAGAAAGAATACACAAAATCAAGGATAAACAATGTGTTGGCATAAATCAACTTAGTAAAGAACTATTGCACTTCTCACAATTTTGATAAACATTTTTTGTAGCACTCCACTCTCAAGTGAATCAGTTAAATGAACACTCATCAATCAATGCAAAACGAGCACGCTTACCATAATCTTGCGATCCATCTCAGCTCTGTACCACTTGTAAACATGTTAGGAAAAGGATCAAAGAGGACCTTTCACTGATTGTGAAGTAGGCTCGGATTAAAGGTAGGATTATTTGGCTAGAGTAGGATAAAAGGTAGGATTATTCGAAACGAAGTGGAATAAGTTTGAAGGATAGAAAGAAGAACTACGTTGAAAACACAGTACCTCATGGTGATGGTGGCCGGAACTGATTAGATGGAGGGTAGTGGCCTTGAGAAATGTGGTACTACTCCATTCTTCTCATCATTTGGAACGTCTCATTTGCTAGTTGTATACGGTGAGAGTTCGCTGATCAATAGTTTGCATGTTGATAATCGGTCTTTTTGCATGTGTTTTGGTTGAGTTTCGTCGTTGTTTGAATCCTTGTTCATGTCATTTTCGACCGATTATCATTGTTTTGTGTTTTAGTCTTGTTTTTCTTTGTTTTGTAGGTTTTCGGGTGAACTGTTGAAGTTTTGGAAGAGTTTTGGGTCATCAGTTTTGAAGCGACGACCGCTAGTTGTGTTTTCGTTGACCAAAGACTATTTTGGAAGCTCTCGGGTTGCCCAGACCGAGCTGACGATCGACGGGACCGGTTATCGATCAGTCCTGCATAGAAAAACTCTCGGGTCGCTGATTGGAGATAATCACACGCTGAGTGTGTGCTGTCGATTGACGGCACCGGTAAAAACATGGGCTTTTCGGCCCAGACTCGTGTTTTGACCTAGATTTTGCCCCAAACCTATAAATAGGCGTGTTGTGGATGTTTTGAGCACCTTTTATCTTATATTATTAGATTTAGTTTCATTGCTTTTGTAGATTAAATGTATTTCAATTCCTAAATAGATTTATTGTTTTCTAGTTTAGATTCATCTACCACTTCAGATCGTGACAACTGGATTGTTGGATTTATTCGCTTCCTTTATATTCGTGTAAGTATTTATTCCATTTCTTAGTTAATTTAACCATGTTTTCTTTTATTGCTTTCAATTTATTCGCTTTCACGAGTAGTTAAATTTATCTGTGGCATTCTACGGTTTATGTTCATAACAATAGTTTGAATGAATGAATGAATGAATCGATTCCCAATAATTCTTTGAATCTTTCAATTTTTGTTTCTCTTCCGTTGAATCAATCAAAAGTTGTTTTAATGAGTTTTAAATTAATACTCTTCAAATCAAAAGTTTAGGAAATTAATGGACTTAGA
>AYJT01042036.1:0-27759 GCA_001278415.1 Ocimum tenuiflorum
GAAATTTCACTTCTTAGTATCTCTTTATTTATGCATTACTCAACACTATAAAAAGAATAAAAACGAAAACCTTAAATCTAATGTTTTTTCTCATAGTCTCTCCCAACTCGGTTGTTATATAATAGTATTATACTATCTGAATGATTGACACGTTCATTAATTAACGAGGAAAGATTTATCATGATTTAATGGTGTCTACGTGAACTAGTAAAAGTTTCTCCTTGGAGCCTACAAAAGAGGAGCTATCAACTTCTTGTTTGAAAATCACCTTTAATTAATCCCAATATTCTCCGCTATTCTTTTGTTCTTGCCATCTCTATAAGATTTACTCTCAAGTTTTAGTTAATACTCTGAGTTTCATCTCTTCTCCATCAAGTTCGAATATAATCTTTAATTCCTCAGAAAAATATTGAGTAGGTTTCCGATTAGACTGCCTAAATCATTTAGACGGATTTAAGTTTAGGATTCAAGGGAAATATGAGCTTGATTTTAAGATTTAGGGCGGACATGAGTTTGGGCGATCAAAAATCTCTGGTCTATCCAATAAATCTTGAAATTATATCAACTTTCATCTAAAATTGTTCTTGTCATCTTGATGTATATTTCATTTCAACTACATATTGTTAATAATATTCCATTAATTAATATTTCGAAGTATATATGTACAAGAAGAAGTTCCAAAAATATAGGGGATTATTTATAATTGGAATAAAAAGGATTGGCGATGACTAAACCACCAACATGCTGAGACTGAAAATACGAAAGAATACACGCGTCCCTGCAAATCTCTAACACCATAAAACCGACCTTCCATTAATATTTTCTTTTATTTCATTTTTTAAATTTCTGCAGATTGAAGAACCACAACGTGTCGCCTGCTACAAATATGTTTTTGCAGTTTTCCAACATTTCGGCAACTTTTCAAGTAACGACGTCTTCGTTGATTCCCATGATTATTTAGGTTTGCTTTGCAACTAAATAACTTGTGAAAAATATATGAATATATATATCTATCTATATATATATATATGCAACAGAATCAGATGTTGTTGTATCATCTTTGAGTTCCGAAGCAGGAATTGAAGAATATTAATCATCAAAATTTGGTGGCAGAGTAAAGGATTCATGGCGAATCTCTGAGCTTACACATGTCCTCACAACTCTAGCTTACCACTTAGAATCAAGGCACTTGTATATGGATCTTATTATTATTATGAAATCATATATCTACATAAAATAACTCAAAAATAATATACTAACATTCATGAAATCCAAACAATAATTAAAAATAAATTCAATACCAGAAAACATTATATACTCTAATCGGGTAAAACCAACCGTGTTTAATATTATAAAAATAATCATTAACAAATTTTATAATGCAGCGGGGTTGGGAATCGTTCGAGGATTCCATGTGAATGACCACACCCATAATGTTCAGTTCCTCGCAATAAAATGTTTTGATCGAACTAGAAATCAATTTCAACAATCGACTTTGGACAGTCGAGTTTAAAGGAATATTTTGATTGAACTAAAACCACATTTTGCTCAAAACTAGAAAGCAAAAGTTCAACACTTAATTTGAGTGATATAATTAAAAGAACATATTGATTAAATTAGAAATAATGCTTCACTAATTAAGCTAAAACAACAAACAAACCTTATCAATTAAATCATCAACATTAACAGTTTGAGATTAATTTTCGTATTTCTCAGGCTTTCTATTTGAATCTCGTGATAGATCATTTTTTTTTAAATGGAATATTTGATCAAGGAGTCTTTACCAGGGATATTAATGCATGTATCATAAGATAATAAATGCATGTATGCATGCATCAATAAGGTAGTGGACACAATAAAAAGTAATAGTAATATAGTTAGTGGAGATGATGGTATATTGGCATGTGCCGTAGTAATCACCGGAAAACTGGTATATTAATTGATTTCTATTTTTAGAAACATTTATTTTGATACACACTGAAGGTAGACATGATTCCAAATTGCAATTAACTGACATACATTTTTTAAAGTTAGGAAACAACAGTTTAGGATCGAACCCTAAATCTATTCCGTTGACGAGTTTTCATACACGAGTCTAGTTCTATACTGAAACGTGCTCGAAGGGACTATTGACATACATTAAGTATGTGTATATATAATTATATAAATAGAACTATCAATTGACTGAAAAATCTTCAGACTAACTTAATTCCTTTAATTTGTGGAGAGTGATATTAGTTACACGACTAAAGGATAATCAACTTATGATAATTCCTGCGTTCCCCTAAAAAATTTTAGAAAAATTATTGGTATCATTTGCGAAGTTAGGGGCGGATTCAGAGTGTAAACCTCGTGGGGTCGAGAATGTGCACACTCGCAGACCAATGACATAATTACATTTAAAGCTTTCAAGATTAAAATATTTCTTCTTCCCATCTTCACTTTCTCTTCTTTTTTGATGTCGAGACAAATAAAAAAAATACAATTAAATATGTATCTATACCAGTAAATTTTCGATTTGTCGTGAGAGCAATCGGGATCATGGGGTTGGCCGACCCCGGCTGTTCTCAAATGGGTCTGCCCTTGGCGAAGTACATTGTGTGTTCACAAATATTATCGCACACGAAGTTGTCATCAAGTAGTGAACTGGGTTTTGTCCAAATCATTGTTAGAACCAACTCCAATACCATGTTTTATATCATATAAAATCATCATAATGAAGAATATTATATTATAAAAGCACAATTACCACTAATCGAACTGTATTAGAAAGAAATTAGACAACGTGAAATTATAGAAAACTAATTACAAATTATAAGATAATTCCAACTTCAATTCTCTTGTCCAGCCTTGAAAGACCCATATATACTAAAAATGCTATTATTAACGATAAAATCAAGAACTCAACTTAATAAAATACCACTTACAATAAATTAACTTTTTTCCCCCAAATTTACCAAAATTAGTTTGTATTTAAAGATGCCTCGACTCGGGGCAACCAAAATAGACTGCAATTGTACGTCAAGTAGCGACTGCAAACTCCAATAATTGAACAAAAATAATTCCAATAAATTAAAATCTTAAAAGCAAATAAATAAGTACTTATTTGGATGAGATCCCAATAGAGCCAGGTTCAAGTAACTTTTCGTATTTAAGAATGGTAGGACCATCACATTTAATAGGGAGGGGACGACGCCGTACATGAACAATAAATCATGCATATACAACTCTATTAAATAGCCCTCACAAAAAAAAAAAAACTCTATTAAATAGAAATCTATCTCATCTATTCCATTTATCCATTAATGCACACGGTTTCAACACTTGAATTTCTTTCTAGGTATTTCCATACATGCGTCATCTCATCCATCCCTTTTAATCAACGCAAAAACAATCATGTTATGATGAGGTGAGATCATGTTTTGTACGAACGTGGTGTATTATATTATATGTAATATCTGTAACCGCAACATCGTCATATACGAAATGTGGCCGACACTCCGGGTGAGTTGAACATTGTAACGATATTGATTCAGGTACCAATCCTCTTTATGTTTGTTATATCCCTAAATGAGCTAATCAAGCCATTCCTTGTAGTTGATAGAGTAGCTAGTTCCATTGAGTTAAACAACTTTTAGGTCCACGAGTTCATTAGGTCTCAATGCATATATATTCCTAATAATAATAATTATAATTTAAGTTAGATAACTTATTCCATTCTATGAAATTAGGCCGATATATTTATTATCTGAATTGAAATGGAAATTACAAACTTTTTCAATGATTGGTACCGTATAGATATACTGTCAAAATCACATTATAAATGATAGGTCATGAATGATAAGTACAAATGAGAACACGGTTTGTACCAAGAAAACAAAAACAAATATATAAATAAAAATAATAAAAAGAAGTATTAGTTAGGTTGAGTTCAGTTGGCAATGCCCATTGAATTGGATCAAACTGGTATATCGTAGGACCTTATCTCTTTTTGGACATTTAATTTTCTTGTCGATTCTAAAAATGTATTTAAGACTCTGCTTTTTCATATCCTAAAAGCAAAAAGTAGGACTCTGTCTATATATGCAAATATTTTTATTAAAAATAAATTCATATGAAAATGATCATGTCATGAGTGGGCATATGTAAATATCACACAGCTAGGATTGAAATTGTTTTTTAAGCATAATAATTTTCAACATTTATTTAAACCAACATGATTTCATGCACGTAGCACTTTCGTATGATCATCAACATGTGCGATTGTCACTCTAATCGGCGGTTCGGATCCCTTGTTACACAATAGTGTTATATTGTACGAAATAATGACAAGTGGACGAATCAATGAAGATAAATTACGTCTCTAATAAAGAAGAATTGTATCATAATTAATCTTTTTAATTAATACACATGTAAAAAATCCGTACAGTGTAAAATAATGTGTAACACTGGTGTAACAGGGAATCCAACATGCTAAATCTGTGTTGTAAGTAGTTAAATGTTTAATTGATTTGCCCAATTTTTATATTATTGTCCAATCGAGAACATATTTGTGCGTATTATTATACATATATTATTTTTAGTTCATACGATTTTGATCCCAATCATGCTAGAGTAGTTGATTAGCGATTTTATGAGTTTTGAAATAAAATGAGTAAAAGTTGTTGGTCGAATGTTGAACGACATTAATAGGGTTGTCGTGTTTGTCATAATCTTTTTTTTTTTTATTTTTTAAATAGTGCTTGTTGTATAAATTTCGGTTACATACAGAAATAGTTATCTTTAATACTGGCAACATGCAATATGCACCACATATTAAAAGTATTATAAAAGAGAGTTCAATATTAAGTTTTCTCACGCATACGTCGAGACCCATATATATATATATTATTTATACTCTATCTAAATACCAGAATATATTATTGTAATGTCTCGTATGATTTCTAGGGAAAGTATGTATCCAACAGTAAAAGATTTTAGGGTTTAAATATGGATTTGATGGACTCTTCTAACAATTTGAATTTACTATTGTGGCAATGTGAAGAACGGGTGTCAAGTTGTTGTTAGCGGTGCCCGTTATGCCGCCGTATCGCTACGGACTCCTACCCCGTGAGCCCGGGACGTTATATAGTTATAAATGTGCAATATGTGCTTAAATTTAGATATGGATACAAATTCGATGGATATTGAGTTCTTGACCTGTAGTATACACTCTAACATAACTTTTAATATGTTAGCATTAAAATTCGACACGTTAAAACGCTCTTAGCAAATTACCCATCATTTTTTAAAAATTCGGACCTGAGGTTCGTATTCAATTCAAACCAAATATCATAATCACTCATATTCAATTATCTATAGAAAAACACACAAAGCATTGTAAAGGATAACATATTAAATATTAAAAACATTATTTTATATGATTCAAAGACGATTAGGAATGATTCATAGTTCCTAATCCACCATAATCATGCATTTTGTGAATATAATTTTTTATATTGATTTATAATATATAAAAGCACTAGTAGATTTATTTCGCGCATTTACATTATTAATAGTTCATGATATTAATGTGGTAAACAATTGGTAATAAATCATATGGAGGTTTTTTAAAATATTTTCTTTACTTAAAAACTTCTGTAAAGTTAAGTGCATAATCATGTGTTGTCGTCAACTTAACTATTATGTATTTTTTCTTTAATATCATATGCATTTTTATTTTGTGAATTATGTCTTTTATACAAGTATATATCAAACATAATATCTTTTAACCACTATATATAGAACAACCAAAAAATATTATTGGAAAAATATTATATTTAAAATTTATCTGAGAATTTTCAACAGGGAAATGGCTTTGTATATAATGGACGGTAAATTAAAATAGGAAATGACGTATAGATTATTTCTTTATATTTTCTAAACCAATAAAGATTATAACAAGCAATATAGTGCCCAGATTCACTACATGAATGTCCAGCAAATTGTGTCTTAATTTTTTTTTGAACTAAATAATTGGATAGTGCTTTTTTATCACTACTTGGTTACAGCTATTATATGTTGAGAGAGAAGCATGAAATAGACTTGCATATTAAGTGATTTTTTTTTTAAATAATAAGAATGAATTAAAAATCTTACTTTTTCTCTTGTTAGCCGTTATTCTATAATGGCGACGGCCATTAGATTTTACCCACGTCTTTTCATAAAAAATCCAAATCCATTGAGGTCGATCTATTTGAAGATTGCACTTTTTTTGGCCAGATTTTTGGATCTCAAATGCGATTGATCGAACCCTTTTCCAACAATTCATGCTGATTAGAAATTGGTGATGAACAAACGTCCAAAAAGTTACACACGACCTAATATATAATTCCAAAATTGAAGCATTTCAAACAAGACGTGGCACTAACTTGATCGGATCTTTTCCTCGTGTAATATTTAGGTTTTGGAATTGAGATTGATCTCTCTATCTAACAAATCTTTAGGTGAAAAGTTGAAGGTTGATAGTGTGCTATCAAAATATTGGAAAATGAACAAAATTTTATTCGTTTAGGCTCTTATCATATAAGCTTACGTAAAAAGATAGCTTGCCTTTTTTTTTTAATGAAAAAGGATAACTCAATTAGAGTATACATTGGGTAAAGTTCACTTATATCAAACCCTGTTTGTAAAGGATGTCTTGGCAAAAAACTAAACATGAAAGCGCTCCATTGTTGCTGATTCATACAGTAAAAGTAGGCATACTCTCATCCTATAATGTTGTACCGAACTTGGTATCTTCGTTGTTCTTCTGAAAATACAATGTAGAGATTCACATCTTGGCTGGAAATCATTAAGTTGACCTTGTTTTTGTAATATTCCCGATTTTTATAAATGGAAATTATAAAATTTTTACGTATGGTTCTTACTGTTTATAGTAAGTTTAAAGTTGTGCTAATCAATACATTAATAATGTCACTCCCGGGCCTGAGCCGGTAGCTGGACTCGACGTGTGGTGCAAGGGGAAGCAATTCGATACACAGACTTTCTCAACAGATATAATAAGCACATGAAAATTTCATATTCTAATCACACGTGCAAAGAGACAGTTTGATACTTGGATCCGGGTCTTAAAGATACATAATAATATTTAGATCAACAAAAATCAACATAGACCGATTTTGGATTATCAAAGTTATTGAAATAGCAGCAAAAGACAGTGGCTGGGTAACATATATGGTGATATGAACCCGATATCTTATTTAATAGTATGTTATTCCAGCTCAGGCACTTTCCACCTCCATTTGCTGCACAACTTGCACAATTAGAAATGCATGCAGGGGCTGAGTACATTGATTGCACTCAGTGAATACATGCCCGAAATCATACATACATATTTTTGAATGTCATGTCGTGTATCATGGTGACACATAAGGGCTTTAGTTAAATCCACCTTATGCGCACAAAATATTTTTAGAGAAACCTGCATGTTATTTTCTGTCCTCAACACCGTTTATAAACATATATGCTATCATTTTGCCTGAGCCAGGAAGTAGGTCTCCTTCATTGGTCTCGATGTACGGCGTCAGTAGGATCTTGTTCTCCCTAATAGACATACACGTAGTGCACTAGCCCCAACACCTTAATTCGTCTTGATGATCGATTCATCTAATTCAATTAAATCAATAAACATATAGCATCACAAAATATTTTCAGGCTATGACATCATAAAAAAATAAATCATGCTTTCATTTTATTTTGGAAAGAAAACGCATTTCATATCACGTTCAGTTTTAAGTAAGAAAAACCTACCTCGATCCTCATGAAATCTGGTGTTCGGTATTTGTTGATGTTTACTGGTTGCGTTTTGCAAAATACAAATTAGAGTATCAAGATTCGTTGCTTAATTACACTGGTTCAGGATTACTGATCGAGTATCGTGTTGGTTAGGGGTACTAACGGGAGTCGAGTCCCCAATTGGTAAAATTGAGCCTCGCTGGGGATATTCGAGCTCGAAATATGCTTTGATTATGATTCAGTGAGGTTTAGTTGGATTTTGGGTTACGTGGCATGTTTTAGGTGTTTTTTCGATTTACGTGCCAGCCAGGTCTGAAAATTTTGAAAAAAATTGGACCACATGTAAAAGTTGATCCAAAACAATCTTTAACTTGAGAGGTTTGATTTGAAATATGTGAAAATTCTCAATTTTTCGGACATATAATAATGATGGATCCCGTAAACTGACCATGGGTATTGATTGATTTTGATTCGTAGGGTTAGTATTGCCATATTTGGATGTTTATTATTGATAATATTTGAGTTCAGAGGTCTCGGGGGTTCAAAATAAGTCGAAGGGTCAAATTAGGTCAGTTCTGGGTCAAATTAGGTCAATTTTGGGTCAAACTAGGTCAAGCCAACGGGGTCCATTCGATCGAATGGGGTACCACCCACAAAGAAACCCATAACGAATGAGTAGCTTCTGTTCGGCATTAATGGTTAACTGAGGCTTTCTTCCGACGAAGTTCACTTGATCCGAGCACCTTCAACACGATCAAAACATACATTCATGATCCCAAACCTCATAGAACATAGATATGCAAGATTAAACTTAAAATAACAACCGATCATCATTGTCGAATGCGAAAATACAATTTTCAAAGTTGGTGAACTATTGTTAGGAATTAGAATATTTTGATAATGTCAGAAACCATGTCATTAGATTAGAATTGATCTTAGAATGTAATGATGTATATGATTGAACTGTAATAGCTTAGGTTCGCGGAAAGCTGGAGCTAGAAAATTCAAGAGTAGAAGTATATGAAGATCAAGTTTAAAGTACAAATCACAGTTGTAAGAAACCACATCTGAATCTTTCAGCTGTGAATTTAAATACCTCAAGTGCTAAAACAATTGTGATTAACCCAACTGCTCAGAACTGACAGCTGGGAGAAAAAGATAAAGCTGACTCCTGCAAAAAGTAGCTGAATCTCAACATCAAGTCAACCTTAAAAGCATAGTTGTCCCTCGTACAACTCAGAAACAAAAAGAGAATATCATACTTGATCAGAAGAGCAACAGAGTTGACTCACCAGAAAGTTACCTTAAAAAATGCCAGCTAAAGGCGTGTTCGCATCCTTGTGAGCACATGAACGAGCATGAAGCAATGAAGACAACCAACCAGCCGAAGCTGGAGGACATTTTCCCCGCGCAAGCCATCGCGCCAACTTTTCTCATCCTCAACCCCAACTGACAAACCCTCATCGTCAGCTGAGAAATCTTTAGCCGCCTCTGTTCAAGACCTTGAGGAGCAAATGCGGATCCTCACAAGGAAGCTGGAGAAAGCCAATAGCAGAGTTCAAGCAGCTGCTTAGGAGGAAAAGAAATCCAAAAAGTCTCAGTTCTTAAGGAGGAAGCAACGTACGTGCTTTCTATGTAATTCTACTAACCATTTTAAATTTGATTGTCCTCAGTTAGGAGAAGAGGAATGAGCGAAGCTAAAAAAAAAGCTTCCAAAAAAGAGTGTCCAAGGCATACGCACAAGCCATGCTAACAAGAACTAAAATGGCGGACATTGCCTACGATGAACCACTTGTTGCTTTCATGGCTGACATCCGGTTGGAAGATACCGAGGTTGCCTCAGTTGAGGATGAGGTCACAGAAGAAAGCTATCAGTCGCCAAGGTCAAATAATGTTTGGATTTTGGACAGCGGCTGCTCAGGGCACATGACTGGGAACAAAGACAATATGACAAATATTATTCCATTTAGTGGGCCGTCAGTGATATTCGGGGACAATTCTGGAGGAAGGATAGTTGCTTCAGGAACAGCCAGAATCAACGGAATTACCCTCAATGGTGTTTCACTGGTTACAAATCTCAAGCACAACCTAGTGAGCATTAGCTAACTTTAAGGAGAATGGTTATAAGACAGTATTCGTGAAGAACGGGTGCTGCATCAAAGATAAGATCTCCAAGGAAGTAGTCCTTAGAGGAATGAGGCGATGAGGGCTGTACATTGTTGACTGGAACGGTGGCAGCTCCAACTCTTGTTTGGTTTCTCGAAGTTCTACGGAAACCAGCTGGCTTTGGCATAAAAGACTAAACCATCTGAACTTCAAGACGATTAACCATCTAGTTAAGCATAACTTGGTGGAAGGACTGCTAGCTAAGGTTATGAAGAAAGGAGTATGGGAAGCTTGCCAGCCTGGTAAGCAGACCAAGGCCTCCATCAAAGGCAAAGCAGTGGAGCCAAGCACATCCCGAGTTCTGGAGCTTCTTCACATGAATTTTTTCGGGACAGTTACTCCTCAATTAGTGGGTGGGAAGAGTTACACCATGTTGGTGATAGATGAATTTTTCCAGATTAACTTGGGTGGAGTTTCTGCGTAGCAAAGCTAAGGTGAAGATGGTACTGTCGGAGCTGATCCTGAAGGTTCAGAATGAAAAGCGTTGCAAGGTTATAAGGATCAGATCTGACAACGGGACAGAATTCTGCAATGGACCAGTTATGGACTTCTGCATGGATCATGGGATCAGTCATGAGCATTCACCTCCAAGGATGCTGTAACATAATGGCTTTGCAGAGAGAAGGAATAGAACCTTGAAGGAAGCTGCGAGGTCCATACTATCTGAGGCCAAAATTAGTCAAAGATACTGGGCTGAAGTAGTCAACACAGCTCTCTAACTCAGATTCGCAGCTCCATCAACCTTCGATTGAATAAAACACCTTATGAGGTGTACAAGGATCGTAAGCCTTCTTTAACTCATCTTAGAGCGTTCGGTTGTCCATATTATATCCATAACAATGGAAAGTTTAAGTTGAATACCTTTTCACCTAAAGTTGATGAGGGTGTATTCATGGGATATGGATACCCTTGTCACAAGGCATGTAGGGTAGTTAACAAAACAACCCTTCTTGTGGAAATAACATGAAATGTTATTTTTTATGAGTCTGTTTTAGTGCGCAGGAACACTACAGAGCTGACCTTGAGTTATCCAGAGGCTGATGAAGCTGAAGTTCAATTGGACAACACACATGGTGTGCAACTAACTGAACCAACTAGGCATATTTCTGGAAGCCCCAACTCAAGATTCAGCTTCCTCAGCTGGAGTTCAAACGATTGAGAAGGTCTGTGATGCAGAAGTTCTCACTGAGACCTTACAAGTATCCTCCATTCAAGATTCAACTAAAGATACAACTGAAGCAGGGGGAACCTCAATTCAAATTGGAGACCCAGCTGAAGACAACACCGTAGCAGTTCATCCAATTCTAGTCCGACTCAACCCAGCTGAAGATGTTCTAGAAACATCAGCTGAAACGGAGTCAACCATTGAAACCCTAATTCTGGGCGAGAGAACTGAGATGGAGTTAACCACTGAAACCCTAGTTCTAGGTGAGAGAACTGAGACGGAGGAAACCACTGGAACTCCAGTTCTTGAAGGAAGAATTGTGAAGGAGGAGTTCATTTCATCAAAAAATCTGGTGGACGTTCCAGTTGTAGTTGATGTGCCTTTTCCAGCTGCACAACTTCATCTTTCCAACGCCAAGTTACTTTCAGTTGAAGTGATCAGACTGCGTTGCTGGCTTAAGGATCACCCATCTGAAGATATATTAGATGATGCAGCTGATCCAGTCCACACAAGATCATGGGAAGCTTTTTTCTCTTGCTTCCTGTTCCAGATTGAGCCTTCCAAGCTGGGGGAAGCTCTTGTATATCCCGGCTGGATTTTAGCCATGCAACAACGTATGGTACTTGGTAAATTGCCCCTCTCATCAGAAGGTGATCGGAACCAACTGGATTTTCAAGAACAAGCGCAATAAAATGGTGTCGTAACTCGCAACAAAGCAAGACTGGTAGCCAAAGGATATGCCCAGTGTGAAGGAATCATTTTCGACGAGATCGTTGCTCCAGTCACAAGGCTTGAAGTTATCAGATTGTTCCTAGCATACGACGCTCACCACGACTTCATCGTCTATCAAATGGACGTAAAGAGTGCCTTTCTGAATGGCGACTGACCGGGGAAGTTTATGTGGAACAACCTCTAGGTTTTGAGCAAGGAAACAAGGTTTATCGATTGAGGAAAGTCCTCTATGGATTGAAGCTAGCTCCCAGAGCTTGGTATGAAACCTTATCTCAGTTTCTGCTGAGGAAGTATTCCAAAATGGATGAATTGATAGAACTCTCTTCCGCATTGAGGATGATGGCAATATGCTTCTAGCTCAGATCTACGAGGACGACATCATCTTTGGCTCCAGAAACACAGTCATGTGTGAAAGGTTTGCCTAGCTGATGCAAGACAACTTTTAGATGAGCATGATGGGAAGATGTCTTACTTCTTGGGACTTTAAGTCAGGAAAATGCTGGAAGGAATCTTTATCAACCAACATAAGTATACCTGAGAAATGATCAAGAAATATTGCCCAGAGAAGACAAAAACTCTTAAGAATTCCAATGACCACGAGTGTCCAGCTGATAGTCGATGTAGAAGTTGAACCAGTTAATCCTACTGCTTATAGAGGAATCATAGAATCTTGCTGTACCTGACTGCCAGCCGACCAAACATCAGTTATGCAGTCGGAGTATGTGCAAGATTTCAAGCCAATCCGAAGAAATCGCACATAGATGCAGTTGTGAGGACAGTTAGATATTTGAAGGGAACAGAGACCCTTGGTATTTGGTATCCAAGGGATGATAGCTTGGATCTGAAGGGCTAGTCAAATTCTAATTTTGGAGGTTGTTGAATCGATAGGAAGAGTACCTGTGGAACCTGGCACTTTCTTGGTCATAAGCTAATCTCATGGTTCAGTGAGAAGCAACACTTAGTTGCCACTTCAATAGCCGAAGCTGAGTATGTAGCTGTTGGAAGCTGTTGTACCCATATGCTATGGATCAAACAACAACCGAGGGATTACAAAGTAGCAACTGGAGTTGTCCCTATCTTCTGCGACAACAGCAGTGCAATAGTCATGACGCAGAATCTAGTTCACCATTTGAGGAGAAAGCATATCGACATCTGACACCACTTCATTTGAGGACAAAGCATATCGACATCTGACACCACTTCATTTGAGATCATGTCGAGAAGAAAGATGTCTTCATTGCATTTGTGAAGACTGAGGATCAGATTACTGATGTCTTCACATCAGAAGACCAGGTTCCCGGATTTGTATACCTGGCTCGGGTTGCTAGAGCTGGACATGGTAGCTGAAGAAGAGTAAATTTTTGACTAAGTATAGGAACAACTGAGTCCAAGCTCTCAACTGTCAGCTATACTGTCTATAGCTGGAAGGTAACTAATTCCAAGCTCTTGGTTATCAAATTATATTATGAAGTTAAGTTTACATCAGTCAGCTGAGTCTAAGCTCTCAGCTGCGAACTAAGTAATGACCGAGGATACTATTGGTTATTAGGTTGCTCACTCTAAGTGGGAAGCCTAATAACCGAACATTTGTCAGTTACTTAGTGGGATGACAGCTGAGTCCAAGCTCTCAGCTGTGTATATAAAATTTTGAAAGTCTTATTAAGTCAGGTCTAGAGGAACTGAGTCTTATCTCCCAGTCACAGCTGATGATGATTGACTGAGTCAAAGCTCTCAATCATTAATTCAGGGGAATATATGTTGAAGCGCATTAGTGTCTCCCGCCTTTATGCTATTAATTTCAAAATTCGCATGACATAAATGTGCATTAAATACAACTATAACCAGCCATGAGGAGATCCAGTAGGGAGCTGCCACGTGGGAGTGGCTGACACAATCGGACGTGCCCAGAACCGCCTTCTCGCATGACCTCAGTCGGTTGATCATGTCCGTTAAATCTTCCTTTATGGTTTGAATCCCAACCGTGAATGGATTCAAACCTTGCTATAAAAAGAAGATCATCATGCATGACCATATTTTTTCGATCCTCTGCATTCCTTACCTTCCATATTTAGAAATCCCCAATCTCCATTAAAACCCTACCTTGAAATCTTCAAATTTTCAAATCTACTCAAATGGCCTCCATCGCGCCTGACCAATCTGCTAAAGACATTCCCGAAGCCATTTCCTTTGCCACACTTACCTCAATTTCTAAATTTGGATCTAGAGAACTCACCAACACCGAGAAGACGCAAATGCAGATTGAGAAAAACAAGATTCTCAATCTGCCTCTGCTCAAGAAGCCATATAAGGACTGTCCAGAACTGGTTGAGAGACTTGAAAAGAAGCTTCAAAAGTCAGGTGTTCTGCAGTTCGTGACTTCTGCCCCACGCCGATTCTATCCCGATCTTGTAATGAAATTCTACAAGAAGGCAGTATTCAGGAGGATTTTCAGGCCTTAATTACAAAGGTCTATGGAACTAAGATCAGCATTTCTCCAGCGTTCCTCACCCAACATTTCGGGCTTTGTCAACACGGTGTCTACATACCGAGTTATTTGGCTGACTATGAGAAGCTGAAGAAAACACACTTGAACAACTGGAAGGATATTACAAAGAAAGCCGAGATACAGTTCAAGCCACAGACTCCAAAGGGCTCCTTACAACCAATCTACCAAATCCAGTTGGATGTGGTCAACAAAGGGCTCGTGTGCGATATAAGAACAAAGTTGGAGCTGTCCAGCAAGAAGTATAAATCGTTGATGGTCATAGATGATGTGAAGGAGGCCAACTGGGCCGAGTTCATCTATGACAAGATGATTGAAAATGTCCGAAGGAACCACACCATTCACACCACACATGTTTTCGAGAAACATGTCCATTTCGGGCAAGCAATCAGCCACATCCTTGAGGCAGTGATACCAGCAATGGGCCTGGGAGAAGAACTGGGGTTGTTTGATTTCATCCCCCATCGCCAAGAAGAAACCCGATCGAGATTACAAAGCAAAAAGGCCGCGGAAGCCAATTGTGCAAACAGCTTCTGATGCCGAGTACAGCCCCCCACCTAGCTGTGACGCAAGCCAAATGGTGGCCACTGTGGTTGAGTTCGAAACCATTCCCAGAGAGCAGAAGCTGAGGCAGCTGCAAGGAAGGCAACCGATGATGAGAAATTCAAAGAGCTGGAGGAAGTACTTTAGAGCGAAAGGAGAGTAAGTGGTAGGGATGCACCTACCCCAGCCAAGAAAAGATCCTTAGTCACTCTGGTAGCCAAGGAAGTAGCTCTGGCCGCAAAGAAGGGAAAGAAGCCGGCAGGGAAGAAATGCGCTGCTAAGAAAATCATATTTCATGATGAACCCCACGGAACCAATGGGGTTTTCATTTGGGAGCCAGCTGCCTGTAAGCCAGCTCGACAACCTTATCATCTAGCAGCAACTCTGATTCCTCACTAGACCAACTTCTTCAGGGTCCATTCACTGTAGTTGGAGCTGACCAGACCAGTCAACCCAGTTGTCCCAGTGACAGTCCCTACCATCCATGGGACTCGAGGGACAACCCATGCACAATTGAGACATGGATCGATGCTCAGGTCATCATTCCAACCACCGACCTACTCAACTCTGTCTTTAAATATCAGAGAATCCTCGACTAGTGTCGCCCCCTCCACGCAACCACCATAGTCAATGCCGACATCATTAAATGGAGCACGAATGCTGAAAAACATGATAGAAGGGAGTTCTCACTCCCGACTGAAGTCTGTTATTAAAGAGCTGGAAGGAGATGAGCATCCTCTTGTCCATCTGACTCGGCACGAAGCCTGACAGCAAAATACTACTACTGGAGATTCTCCATTGACTGTGAGGAGATGGTCATCCTACTTGCACGAATGGGAGTCACATTCTAGAGGAATGAAGAGTTGTGGGTATGTCGATGGATAGACATTGATCAAAGCAAGCCACTGAAAAAGGGGGAAGTCCATGATCGTATCAATGCGATCATTACCCATCAAATGACAATGGGCTCAGAAGATGTACCACCAGAACAAGTTGGAATTGACCCCAACTCTGCTCAAGGATTTCAAATCAAATCACCTGCAGCAGTCATCTCCATCCCAGCCAAAACTAGCCCCGTCAAGAACAAACCAAAACTCAACTTCCTTTCATTCCGGGTGACCTAGCTGCTCTCCAACATCAAACATTTTCTCAACGTTCCAAGACAACCTCTAAGAAAGACCAAGCTGTCGATGCTGAGCAAAGAATCATATCTCCCGCAGCTGATGAAGAGCAAGTTACAAGACCCCAACTCAAGAAGAACAAAGAGATGTAGCTGAGACTAGGTGCTCCGATGAGGCCTCTCAGCCTGAACAACTAGATGACACCGAGATGTCTCCAGTTAGCCCAGTCCAAGAAGCTCAAGTTGAAGATGTCTCTCCTCCCTCCGAATTAGAAACTGCAGAGATTACCCAGTCGGATTTACTAGACTTGAATGAGGGGGAAGGACTGCTCATTGAAGAAGCACCCACAGCTGGTCCCTCATCCGCAGCTGCTGATTTGCCAAGGGACCCATTCTCCACAACCTCTTCCTTCCAACCACGGTCAACCACTGCCCCAGCTATCCCTACTCCTCAGGAGGTTATCGTCCCAGCGTTGTTGACTGCCGCTTAGCCTCTTCAGCAAGTCCCTGCTATTCAAATTCCAGAACAGGACCCTTCCGAAAAACAGATGGTCATTTTCCCCGGACTTGCTCTCTCCAATGTCCAACAACTAGCTCCAAGTCTAGAGCTTGCTTTATCTCATGAAGCTAGATCTCGATGACACCTCTCCACTTCTTTTGCTGTCTTTGCATAACCAGCTCCAGACTCCATGCTAATTCTTTAAACTATGGCTGGTGTGCAACAAACTGTTTCGTCGAGCCTTCAAGTCATCAGCCAAAGCATCAGCTCTTTTTCTGATATTGTCAAAAAGGGGGAAGAGCTGCGACTACAGAAATAAATGACAAAATTTGAGAAATTGAAGATAACTGAAGAGAAAAGGAAGAGAAAGAGAGCTGCCATGGAAGCTAAAAAGGTAGCAAAGAGACAAAAGAAAGGTGGAACCAGCTGAAGAGTTTTTAGCATAGTCAGTTTTCACTTTTTACCATTGTACGTTGTAGTTCATTGTCCCATCTCTTGATGTACAATGTAAACTGCACCGTATATATAAAACTGACTATCTATACTCTTTGAATGATAATGACTAGTTGTCTTAAAGATTTTAATGCTTAAATAGCTACAACTGGGTATGCACAATTTAAGTGTGATAAGTTGTCGGCTACAGCAACAGCCTTACATTCCAGTTTTATTAAAAGTTTAAATAAGTTAGTTAATGCTTGTATTTTTTTTTTGGAATGATTTGAAAAACAACTAGATAGGGAAGAACATGTTAACGGAAAAATAAGTTTGTAACCCGCTCACTTCTTCCAGATGTTCAGCCGCACATGGTTTTGACAACATTAAAAAAGGAAAATTGTTAGGAATTAGAATGTTTTCACTGATGTCAGAAAACCCTTGATGATTTGTCAGATCCTTTAGTTCAATTTTGATCTAATTATGAATGTAAATCATGTAATAGTTTAGAACTTTGCTATAGTCAGTCAGTTCTGAAGAACTAAAGATCTGAAGAGTTCAAGAATGAAGGATCAAATTAAAGGGAATCAGAATTGAGGTCAAAGACTCAAATCTGAGATGATAGAACTGCCAGTTCTAAGGAGTGAAACTGCCCCAGTTCTAAAACAGCTTTAACAACTAGTTCTAAGGAGTAGAATTGACCCAGATATCAACCATACTTGAGCGAAGAATAGCTGAAGACGACGAAAGGAAGATTCCATAGTTTAGAAGTCAGTTGAACTCATCTTCCTCGGATAGGAAATGAGGTCATCTGATCCTAGTCAACAAAGTCCAGCGTATAAATGGAATATTCGTTCACCAATCGAGAAAAGACTAAAAAGCTGCAGACTTTCTAGAAAAGGTCTGAAAAGCTATCAAATGGATACCTGCACGTCAGAAACATGCAATACATCACCGTAAAGGTCCTGTTACGGCGAACCACCTTTTACCAACCCCTAAACTGCTATATTTTAAAGAGAAGTCTATAAATACCAGACTTCAACCACTAGTATCAACTACTGGCTCTATCGAAACTCTTGTTATCTTGTTGAATCTCTGATCTTTCTCTCTCTACACCATAATAATCACAAGAAATTGTCTTTCGACGATGTAACACCACCAAAATCTGCAGTTCCTTGTAGCTTCCGAGACTATACTAGACCTAGTTTAAGAAACCATGCTCACGTCCAAAAAAAGAACATAAAACTTCAACCTATGAAGGACGTAGAGCTAGCATTTGAAGATCGAAGCTCCGTCTAACATCATGTCTGAGTCCTCAAGCGGTGAAGCCCAACGACTGAAAAAATAACTTTGTAATCCGTGCTTAAACACATCAAAAACAACAATTATTAGTGAATATTCTTTCAATCGAATGAAGAGAGGATGTAGGAGCTCTATCTCCGAACCTTTATAACTTGTACCTCATTTATCAGCTTTCAGTTTAATCTTGTAATTGCCTTCGAAAACTTGTCAGCTCAGTCATATTCATCTTACTCATATAACTATAATTGAACTTAACTTCTACTAGACAGTTAAAGCTTTTATAAAGTCATAACTGATTTGGATAAGTCAGTTATAACTATGGGTTCTAAATTTAATTTCACAATTTTAATTTTACTCTGATTTGGGACCAACAACGAACTCAATATACCAGTGTACTCATAATAAAAGAAACCTGACAATATATCATGAACCATTTTGGGTTTCAACAACCCAAATTTCTGGAATAATTTTGAAAGTTAATCCAGTGCAATAAGTTAATAGTTTACAACTGGGAAGCTACAACCACGAACTAACCTTTTGAATTAAAGTACTTATATGAATCTCATATAACAAAACTCTCCAAATGATATTTTGAAAGACAACAACCGGGAAATGGAGTTTTGAACATTGAAAAACTATCAAAGATTTTACATGTAAATATGTTACTTTGAATGACATGTAACGTCCCGATGTCGGAGCGAAAGGGTAATCGTCGGTACAAAAGAGGTACGGACAAAGAGCGGTCCATGTAAGACTCCCGATAGTTGAGCGGAGGGGTACATGATTGAACTAGATCCACACCGAAACAAGAGGGATTTGAGGCTGTGTAGGAACGGGACTTCACAGTTGCGGAGAGCTTAAAGGATTTGATTTGGCTACTCATACCAACATGGTGCATCATCTTGTCTTGGTCTCATTGTAGGAAAACTCCAAAGTTAAGCGTGCTTGACCTGGGGGCAGAACTATGAAGGGTGACCTCCTGAGAAGCTTCCCAGGATGTATGCGAGTGGGAAAAAGTATGCTAGAAAGGACTTGTGTTGGTTTGTGGAGTCAGCCGTCGGTTCGAAAGCCGGTTCAACATCGGTGGTGGTAACGTGGTCGGTCCTAGGTGAGCTATGTTGGGCCCTGGGGTTGGGGCATTACAATGACAATTATTAATCATTGTGTTTCATCTTGATTGATGTATGAGCCAATAACATGAAGTTTTGGAATGAACACAACAAACAACAAGCTCATTTAAGGAACCAATGTTACCAAAACCTCTCCAGTTTGCTTGCTTTTACGATGCATGACGTCCAAATCACTCCACACCAAGTTGTGTGGAGCCGTGAACGCATTGAGAAGCATTAGGGTGCAAAAATAACACCATTAAAGTGAAAAAAGTAGCACATGATGGAGTTGTCGTGCATCGACTTAATATAATAATATTTTCACCCATATAATCTTAAAAGGAAGGAATCTCCTCCGCCTACACCATAAATCCAATACTTGATGTTGTATTTTTACAAAATAGACTTGGATGGTTGGTGACGAAGAGGCTATGTATGAACCCTTTCCCCTCTTCTTTCTTGTTTTGCACAAAAACCCCATGAAGACACCACTCACTAATTCTATCACCAACTTTGAAACGCAGAGCGAGGTAGAGTGAGGAAAGGAGTGCTCAAACCAGATAAAGAGAGAATGGATCATAGAAAAATGTTGAATATCATCGAAAAATAAGGTGTGCCATTGACCCTAGTCGAGCAGGAGTTTTGGTATGACATTTTCATCTATTTTCTTTGTCATTTTTAGTGATTCAAAGTTCTAATGTTTATCACATACTTCATTCCCACTAGATCAAAAGATTAGAGCTCCATTGAGCCGTTAAGTACCCGAAAATCACCCAAATCAAAAGTGAGTTGAGTTCACCATCTCCGAAATCATGGCTACATTGTGATTATGATGATTTAACATGGTTTTATGTTTAATTCTTATTCATCTATGATCTAAATGTGATATTATACTTATTTACATGTTGGATTTTGAATGAGGTTTGAGTGAATCACGTTGAAATAACCATAAAATCTTTATACTACTATTTTTCAGCTTTCAGCGGTAAGGCCATTAAGACAAATGCATAGAGACGTATGACCAAATACACATACCCATTTGGTCAAATGCTCGTACTTCATTTAGCTAAATCAATCGCACTTGGTTGATTGTCATCCCTTGTTTTTGACCAATTGACTTATATTGAATTTCTGATATCCCCGAATCCAACTATATTTTAGGCTAAACCTCAATGTATTCTAGTACTATTTATATTGAGCAATACCACTCATATCCACAATTATATGCCTTAAATTTCAAAGTTTCACCAATATCCATATGTTCCAAGTTCATCAACTCGAGACTTAGATCCGCATGAGTTAAATGTTACATATTACCTAATTTTGATGAAAATTTCGAACTACTGGTCGAACCAGCATGAAAATCAAGAGATCTCTTAAAATGTGCTACATAACACTAAATCCAACCAAAATCCTTTTATTAAGTGATCATTTCAAATTTTGAACTCGACCATTCTTGGCAAGACTCAGTTTCACCAATTGGTGACTAGACTCCTCCAATCGGTACTCCATTGAATGTGATACTCGAATAGTACCCTGAACTGATATTACTAAGCAAGTGAGATCTATTCAATGATGAATCCTAATATGGTGATTCATGTTTTGCTGAATGAGGAGCATCCAACCACTTGACTATGTGAGAATTAAAGTGGACTTTCTTACTATAAACTAAACTATGATTTCAAATCTTGTGATGTGTTTTTTTCTTTTAACTGTAATATGAAAGCATATTTATTTTATATAATTGTCATGAATGCTATCTGTCCTATTATCGGTCACCAGTTGGGGAAGTACCAGGTTTAAGTTTGGTACGGCTAGATGCCCTACAACCCTTACAACAATGTGTTAAACTAATAAAGATGTATACTGTCGGTAATAAGCCCAATGATTCATATCTTAAATATGTACCCCAACCACACTATAATTTCTCCTACTGTTATTAAAACCTTGAACTATTGTAAATCGGTTTGTAATTAACTTTGCTGAGATGAGCTTGTATTCCCTATATTGCGATTGAATTGGATATCTAAATTTATCATCCAAATAATTCGAACTTGTTTTATGAATTGCACATCACATCCTCAACCTCTCCCCCTTTCTTCCTGCTTTTTTAATCCACCACCAGTCTTGTCTTGACAAACCGAATCTCTTGGGAGGGCGGACCGTGATAGTTTTGTTTTAGATGCTCATTCAATTCGAGACATGCGTTCAAGTTTGGAACACAATACAACTACTTTTGTTGCCTTTGTCCTACACGCAGTTGGTTCTGAAACAACAATATTCAAGTATAGGAGATTTGTGTTAGTAGCTAAAATCGACCTTATATTTATACCTATATAAGAAATCGACAAATAAATTGTTCGATAGTCTTAATAAATTGACCATATTATTTTCTTAAAAAAATATAGAGTATTTTGAAAATTTGTAAAATTTAATTAGTATTCTTCATAATTTTGCCTTTTTAATTAAGTCCATTGTATACCCAATTTTAACATCCTAATTCCACGTGTATGAAAAGTAATGTTCGTGTTTTTTTTTAATAATTTTGCTTTTTTAATTAAGCACTTTTTTGCTTTTCACCACATCAATATTATATACTCAAAACATGTGTACGAAAATCCATGCACACTTCACCAATCAATATACACAACACAACCAAAGAAAAAGGAAAAAGAAAAAGAAAATTAACGAAAACAAAGGCCATCATGTCGAAGTCAAATATTGGCTGCTTAATTTGACACAGACAAAAAGTCATTGTATAAATTAATTCTCGATCTATAGTTAAGGCATTAATTGAACACGCTTATTAAATACAATCCATCAAATAATACTATGTGCCACCAAAACCAGACCCCAGTTTGCCAATACCCAAAACCAGCCAAGAATTCAAACCCCTTTTTCATATAAATTTTATTCCCTCTTTTTCAAGTTTTTATCTAATAATGCAATAATATTATATCTAATTATGCAAGCACAAGAGTATGGGCTCCTGAAACTCATAGTCATAATAATTCTAACATTCTATTTAATCAATTGAAGGAGACATCAAAGGATGGGACATATAAATTCACACACACAAAAAAAATAAAAATAAAATGATGGTATTTCTACTCCTTGATAAGGTTATTATTGACAACCATAGTTGGCAAGTCTAAACACCTGGATTGAAGATCTTAAAAGACAAAAAGAATATATTATTTATATATATTTTTGGAGGGAGAGAAGATGAATGGTTAGCAATAATTAATGTGAATAAAATAAAAATCTCCCCCTCCCCACAATCATTAATTTTTTAGGGTTTGTTGCAAGTTGTAGGGTGGAAACCACTCCAAAACCACTTTCTGATGATGTGATCAAATCCAATGCATATTGGTGAATATTATATTCTTGACTATTGAGTTTATTTTGAAACCTGTCCATAGATTACCCGCAAGAGTTGTTTTTAGTTTTGGGATAATAATAATAAATAATAATAATAACAAAACTATTTGGTATGCAGCATCTTGTTTTCTATCCCTCTCAAACTAATCGAATTTAGAAGATGCAGGAATTAATCCCAAAATTCCATTTTTGGCTTATCCATCCCACCTGTTAATTAATTATTTTAAATTTGAATAGGAATTCCCACTTAGGACCATGTGTTAATTATAAATATTAGTTTTAATGTTAAAATATATTTAATGACAATCTTAGTAATGAAACTGAAATTAAAGTGGTTTATTATTTTTCAGTAAAGTTTTATTGTTGATATATAACATTTCAGTACATAAAAGGAAGATTCTACCTAAATAATGAAACTCAATCACAATTACAGTAATAAAAATAAAAATAAAAATTAAAATAGTTATATTATGTTCTAGTAGAATTTTACTGTCACAATGTAGTCACACTTCTAGCACGCATCACCTACTGCATCATACATAAATATATTTATGTAGGTTTTATTGTATTCCTTTTCTTTTTCAAAACAATAAACGAACAATCTCTCTTTTTATGGACGATTTGCACATATCATAGTTGTGATTTCCATCTTTTTGCTTCTTGTTTCTAACAGTGTCTCCTTCCAATTAAAAGAAAAACAAACTCCCACCATATATAGTTAATCAAAATATATCACACGACCAAGTCATAAAATGCATCTCATTTTCATTTTAACATGATTATATAAACACATTAACTGAAACGAGAATGAAATTATGATACGAAAAAATATTTTATATTCTAAATTATGCGCCTATTATCAAACACAATATAAACAATCTGAAATTTCAGATATATAGTTCTATAACAAACTATTAAAAATTGTTCAAATACGATATTCGCTTCATTCTCCGACACTGGACAGCTGCCGTAATTGGAAAAAAGTTTCTCTAACGACGTGCTGGCTCAACTTTCCAGTACCGGTGTAGTGTTTCTCCTATATTTGAATAATTTTTTATAATTGTTCTTCTATTTGAAATTTATAATAATTTGTGCTACTCTTTAAGGAAGCGCATAATTTAGAATTTAATTATTTACAGAAAATTATAATGTATGTAATATTGTCGAATACACACTCTTTCTCTCTCGGAGTCGCTTTCATTCCAAGTCATTCTTCGACTTTACAGATAAGGTGTGAGTGTTGTTATCGCATAACACTCTCCCTTCCTGAACTCACCACTAATTTCTATCTAATTAACAACTAATCCTACCCACATCTGTCAATTTCAATTATTTTTCATCCCAATTTTTCAGTTAATGTCCCCTCAATTATATTATTATTTCATTAACCAGAATCTATGCAACTGTAGACACGTGCTCCTCCATCCCCACGACTTACGTACGCGTGCATGTACGTTATACGTACATACCATAATAGATTGATTATTTTATCATTTCTCACACACAAAATCATTTAATTCTTTTTAATCAAAATAAATAAATATATACATATTTTCAGGCAGCATGAGGGAGCATTAAACTTAGGAGGATGGAGTCAAGATTTGATTAATCAAAGCCAGTTGGCTTCATTAACGATTAATTATTTAATCTCTGCTTTGACATGTATTGCTACTGCAGTTAATTAATTAATTAATTAATTTGTTATTATAAGTCAACAAATCATATTGTAGCTAGATGTTAATTAATTAAATTTCAGGGCTATCGTACAAATAAATGATTAGGATCCAACTATGTATGTCCATTCCCTATTCAAAGGGTTGTAGACGAGTTGCTTATTTTTTAATCCATAGGGTTAACTAATTAATTATGTGTTTATAGCTTATAATATAATTTTCTTACACGTTAATTTTTGGGAGTTCTTATTTTATCAGTCAATGGGCTATTTAAAATTTGACTGACTTGAAGTCAAGGGATTAAGTATAAAATTATTATTTTTAAGTAGCTAGCTAGTTAGGACCCCAAAAATATCCGATGTACAAGTGGGGTATTTTTGGATTTTTAGTGATTATCGACTACTTATTTAATAATGTTTTAAATTGTTTCTTGTTTACATAGCCATGGAATGAACTAGCATGCATTTGAGTCTATGAAAAAGTTATTGCTTGAGTATGTACGTGAAATATTAGTATTTAAAGTAGTAATTTAAATTGTATTTAACTTCGTCGTTTGAGTTTTATATGATACGAGAATCTAGGATCAAGTGCGCCCATATATGATACATGAATTATATATATAGGCTCATGTTACAATGAAAATTGTTCTTAAAATGCAAATTAAGCATGCATCATAGCCGTAGGATGATGCAGATTGACGGCCTCAATCAATTTCCACCCACTTGCATATGTACGTGGTTTCTTATGCATATAGGGTTATATTGATAATTTTACAATAATCGTTCACTTCCTGACAATAGAACATATATTCATATGCAAACAGATATATAATGTCATATGCAAACATATAACATGTTATATGCAACATAGTTCTAACGTATGCAATATGCAATAGAACATATATGCATATGCAAAAACGAATATATTATCATATGTAATTGATTATGTTATTGTACATGTGTACTGTGTGAATGTAAAAAAAATCGAGCAAGCATATACAATATGGATATCATTTGAATGCTTATAAAAGCAGCTCTAATTTAGTATATAATACGCGAAAAAATAATTTGATTTGAATAAATTATGATCGTTTAAAGTTTTTAGCAATTTTTTAGGAGAGATGAGAGAAAAGAATCAACAACATATAGCACATAATTAAATCACATTAATACCCTTATTTAAAAAAGTCAAATGAGTAACCAACAAATCTGGGTCATGCAATCACACAAATGAACGGATGAGATGCGTGCTCAGTTTGCATCTAAGATGTGATTTGCATATGATTACAATCATATATATATATATATATATTTATTTATTTATTTATTTATATGGTCGCGCTATGGTGTATAAGGTCTTTGGTGTGATAAATGTTGCGAGATCTCGTCCGTCCGTGCAAAAAATGGACCTAAATCTGCTAGGCCATGTGTCCAGTTGTTCATATGCATTCTGTATAATATGTAAATGCATTACGGGGGTAAAAAAATAATATGTTAATTAATTATATCTACTACACGGTTGGTAATTTCCTTTATCATGAGATGTGATAAATCACACCAGATACATTTTATCGCAAGTCTTCAAATGCATTTATGTAAGCTCAAAATACATCTACCCGAGTCTCAAAATGCATTTTCATAAATGCATTCACGTAAGTCTCCAAATGCATTTTAAAAAAAAAAATGCAATTTTCACAAATTAATTATATCTACTGCACGGTTAATTAATTATATCTACTGCATGGTTGGTAATTTCCTTTATCATGGGATGTGATAAATCACACCAGTTACATTTTATCGCAAGTCTCCAAATGCATTTACGTAAGCACAAAAAACATCTACCCGAGTCTCAAAATGCATTCGCGTAAGTATCTAAATGCATTTTTTTTTTTAAAATTATGCAGTTTTCACAAATTCATTTTTTTGTCTGATTTTTTCAAGTACACACGTAATTACGATTCCATTTGAGAGATAATGAAATTTTCTTTAATTTGATGTATGATACACAGAAAAATGATTTAAATCGAGTGAGATATATATTAATTTGAAGTCTTATAGAATTTTATAATAGAGAAAGAAAGAAGAGAGAGATAACATAATCTATCATAAACACACTTGAGCTTGTTTTTAAAGTAGAGAGAATACGCTGATATGTTTTAATCTCTGTCACTAGATCAAATAAATGAAATATCACGATCTTGCATCATTTAGCACACCAAACAATTTTATTATTTAATCATATATATATATATATATATATATATTTACTTGATTTATTGAGTCATAGTGCAATATAAAACTGTTCCAATTCCGATCCATGATGCTCCTTGCATGACTATAATTTTGATATAAAAATAATATTTTGAATGCTTGTTGCTATCTAGTTAATTTGTTATAAAATTAAAGAATTGTTTACATTTATTATGCCGGCCAGCTTAAAACATGATTTATTAGGATCAGCACTTGATCACCACCTCTCCCATGCACTGCCAGTTGAATCATATATTTTTAAATTGTGCTTCATCATTACGATATTTTTAAATTTTTTATTTTGTTGCGTGTCAGGTTATTTTTTATAATTATTATTCAGTATATTGATCGTGTTTGTAATGTTTTTAGCATTTGTTTTTATAATTAATATTTAATTACTTGAATACCATAGATTGTAAAATTTAAGAAAAAAATAAATATAAAGTTGATATGAAGTGCGTAGATGATGGAGCATAGCTTTGGGGAGTAGGATCCGACTCGCCTACCTATACCTAGGGTAGGCAATTTGTGCGTGTTGGGTCATAGTTATCATGTCGACCTAATAGTGAGACGATTTGTTAAGGATATAGTTTACACGTACACGACACGATTCGTTAATCCCTAAACACGAACACGACACGAATCCGACAAGAACACGATATGATCTGTTAAGTACCCGATCTGATAAACACGATAACACGAAATCGACACGAAAAGGGTCTATTAAGAATCTGATCCGATAAGAATTTGATAAATAAAACAAAATATAATATTTATTAAATTCTTAACGGGTAACACGAACACGAGCAAACACGATTTGTTTAACGAATAACACGAACTCGACACGAACTCAACACGAACACGACACTATATTTTTGTGTCCTTAACGAATCGATACGATAAGGATACGAACCCGTTAAATCTCAATACTAATCCATTAATATCGTGTGGATTCATGTTGAATTTATCGTATCGTCTCAAAAATTGCGAGCGTACATATACCCCTCTCAAGTAAAAGAAGAAAAGAAGAAGAATGGTTGAATAGGGACTATATTTACTGAATTTTATTGACTTTTGCATTTGCCTAAATATAACAAGATTCTTCTCAA
>AYJT01042039.1:0-14666 GCA_001278415.1 Ocimum tenuiflorum
ACTGGTCAGTCCAGTCGACCCAAGGGTTTCTCCACTAGTCTATTCTTGCCACTTCCACCTGGATTAGCCTTAACTGCACCATTTTCCACCGAAAAACCTACAAAACAACAAAACTATACCCGAAACACAAAACGAACACAACTACATGAGAATTGGTCGAAAATGACACAATAACGGACTTCAACTACGACAAAATAACACAAAAATACATGCCAAAAGATCGATTATCATCCCTCCAAGCTTGAACGATCGATCGTCCTCGATCGATAGAAATAGAGAAATCACAACAGTTCAACTTTCACCATAACACTCCAATTCAATACAGTCAATCCGAACATGAAGTCCAAATCAAGCACCAACTAAACCATCTTTCTAAGTAAATTGAGCTTTTCAAAACCTATCTCACAAGGAAATTAAAGATTCACACACTACACTTAACAAAGAGAAAGGATTGTGTTTAATCTCATCATCGAGATTTGGACAAAGTGTGATGTAGATTTATCTTTTATTTATTCTCTCCACAGTTCTAAAGTAGATTTGACTCTAAGATCAATTAGGTCTTCACAAGGTTTAATGTGGTCATATAGTCATAGGTAGGATGTTTTTGGCTAAGTGACTTATGCCCACTCCCTAATCCTCAATAAAAATCAACATACTCTACTTCACTCATATTTAAACGCTAGCTCTTGCTACCCCACTAATTCTTGCCATTATTCTTCAGTTATAGCTGGCCAAACATCATTTCGCTTTGAGCAATTTTTTTCTTTGGGGATAACTTATAACTTCCCGGTGAATACAACAAATGTGATTTCTAAATTACAACAACTTTCAACTTCCCAAACTAATCGTTTAGTTCACAGCATAAGAAAGAAACATTGATCACTGCTTAAAGGGGCTAGCAAGGGGAAATCTTTTTTAAAGGACAGTGTTTTGGATTCAGCTACATAAGAACATGCCTAGTATCATTTCCTAAAGTGAACTTACAAGACCATCTTAAGACAGACCGAAAGCAAATCATATCACAACAATTACAAACTCGACACACTTAAAGAACAAAAGTTGCATAAATCACATGCAACAAGGCTCAATTTCTCACTGCTTTTTGATGATGATGATGTTGGGAACCACGACCCAGGGGGTAGCACATATATACTCCCTCCTTCACCGCCTCATTTTCAGCCAGTTTACCATGAGGGGGTGAATCGTTCCATTGCCATGAGAATGAGGAAGATATTCCCGAATATTGCTCCTGACTGGAGACTAAGACAGACGAAGACTGAAATGTGTACAGTTGACAACCAAGGAATGATGGCACACCTCCAGTGTGGGCCACACAGATGATGGGCCTCATGAACAGAAATCTTCAGGAATTTGGTTACACAAGAATAGATTTGGGGGATTTGAGAACAACACAGATGGAACATGTGCATCAATTGACGAGGCATGGTGGGATGTTGATGCAGCATGGTACTCAATTCGAGGGCCTCACCAAGGCAATGAAGGACACGTGCATCCGAGATGACTAGTTCCAGCTCAAATATGATTACTTTTCGAAGTGTGTCCAAGATTAACTGCAGATCTAAGAGATGCATTGGGCAACTCAAAAAACGTGGAAAGTTGAAGCACAATTCATGTAGAGGATGGATCAATCCATGAACCACATCGAGTCTTCATCTAAAAGAAGACCGTCATTTTCTTAGCATCACCCGCCGCAGGAAAAGTTGGGAGAAAAAATGGATCCCATCACCCTCCCACCTGGATATTTTGATGATTTCGGTATTTTCCACCCGTACGATTGAGGTACCATCTTGATTTCCTTTTCTTTTAAACTTATTGGCCTACTAGTTGAATAAGTTTAGAGGGGGAAGGGGGGTGCCAGGAAATTGAGATGATTGTTGGTCTTTGTATTTGACTCTTTTGACTTTTGAATCTGCATGTTGAGTAATGTGTGTTTGTAGATTTAAGTGTTTGTGTGATGCATGTGAATTGTGTCTCCGAATTCGTATGATAGTTATCTAAGGTTGATGTTTGATGCATTACAATGGTTTAACTTGATTTGTGATGCTTTGATAAATAATCGTTGAGCTGTTGTGAATTCGAGTTGAATATTGATGATCACTGTTAAGTGGGCTTGTAGGAACAAAAATTTGAAGCTATGAGAAATTGAGCTTTATTGCATGTGATTTATGCAACTTTTGTTCTTTGAGTGTGACAAGTTTGTAATTGTTGTGATATAATTTGCCTTAGATCTGTCTTGAGATGGTCTTGTAAGTTCACTCTAGGAAATGATACTAGGCATGTTCTTTCGTAGCCGAATCCAAAACACTGTCCTTTAAAAAGATTTGCCCTTGCTAGCCCCTTTGAGCCGTAATCAATGTTTCTTCCTTGTGCTGTGAATTAAGGGTTAAGTTTGGGAGGATGAAAGTCATTGTAATTTTGAAATCACATATGTCGTATTAACCGAGAAGTTATAAATTATCCCACATAAAAATAAATTGCTCAAAACGAATCGGTAGATATATAATGTTTGCGCCACCTATAACTGAAGAATAAGGGTAAGAATTAGTGGATTAAGAAAAATCTCCCATATCCACTACTCACCAAAAAGTAAATTGAAAAATAATCAATATTGATTGAAAATTTGAAAATGTAAATTCTAAAACTTATTTCACTTTGGAGGTTTCAGCCCTTAATTTATAAATTGATTTAAATCATAAGAAACTATTTTTTGTAAGTCTTTAATAGTAAATTAAGAAATGAGGGTACTAAAGGGTCTTGCCGTTTGGTAGCTAGATGATGTATAAAATTTATATAGTAAGTAACACCCAATAAAATAAATATGCACGCGAATCATATTGGTGAGGGTTGAAGTGACTCTTTTCGTGACTACATTTTTGCTTAGGGAGAAAAGTTTTTTCCATAATACTAGCTAGTTTTTCACCGTAGTTATAAATTACTTATTATTTTTATGATAAAAATTCACAAATAATTATAATCCCTAATTGTGGTGAGCAAACACTGAGATATAATCTCAAACATTTTCTAAAAGATAATCGTCACCTCCTCAACTTTTCGCCTTTAAAATTTTGGCATCTTAAAAGTTATGGATAATTTAAAAGATATTAAATAATGCACAGCCAGCTAGGTCAACTAATGGAGCAAAATTTAAAAAAATTAATTGCATGACTCTTTTTCAGAGATCTACATGCCTCATCTCAATTAATCTTCCAATTCCAATGTACTCTTCAACTATAGAAAACATTTAATTCTCATTTAATAAATAAATAGTGCTATTAAATTAAGAAAAGCTCAATTTTGTCATAGGATGCTCATTTCAACATTATTCATAAATCAAGATCCTAATGGTCAAACTTGATTTTAATTTATTAAGAAATACTTGTAATTAAATTATAAGTTTGGTGTTAAGTTAATTAGCATAATGCCAAATAAAAATTTCAACCACCTAATCACCTGCCCCCACTTTGTAGCTACCACTTAGTTTTGGTAATAAGGTTAATATAAGAAATCAACTAATTTAGCTTGTGAAATGACAAAATTAGACATGCGGTGGCTGTTGACTTTTAGGTTACATAATTTTTGCCAGGCAAAATGTTCGCCTACCGCGGCGACTGTTTCGGTTTCTTTTTTCATGCTGTGCGATTCGGACAATTTTAGCCTTGTGTTTTTTTTTTTCCTGAAAATGCATGAAAAAATTATATGATTTTCTTTTGTATAAATGACGTAAATACACATTTCGCAATACATTTTTTCTTGAAAAATCATATTGTGTAAAATCATTTTATCATATTATAATGCATACGTAACAAATCATCACAGCAAAATATATCATAAAATCGAACATTATGGAAATAAAATATATTGTTCTGTTTTTATAATAGAGAGGATTTGCATGTTGTATAGTAGCACATGAGGATCTAGCTTGTGTGTAGAATATAAAAGGGATTTTTGCATTTTATTATAAAACACAAGTTGATGCATTCATTATTATTATTATTATTTGACAAATATGTACTGAACATCCATTTCAAAATTGTGGAGTTAGAGTATATGTTATATGGGTCATGAATCCGTTAATCCACAATTAGATCATCTCTTTGGTGAAATAGCGGACACCAACTTACAACTGAAAGAGATCAAATTTTCAAATTATAATGTAATATATTGTACTTCAATTTCGTGACAAAAATATATTTTTCATATTAACATTTATATCGATTTAGACTAATTTGTCACATAAATAAAGATCTCATCCCCTTTTAACATTTATAAATAAATAAAACTATATTTAAAAAGTAATAAATGAACCACACTTTGCCTAAAGATCTCATCCCCTTTTAACATTTATAAATAAATAAAACTATATTTAAAAAGTAATAAATGAACCACACTTTGCCTACAGTCTACCAAAATTAGTATCTCTAATCCGTAATATGAATTCTCAAGGAAAAACCGAAAAATATGATTTAAAAAGCTCATTGTGATTATTTTTTGGATGATGAAATTAATCACCAGTTATATGCGACAGACTCCAACAATGAAATTTATGTTTAGGCAAAAAGTAATTCTCTTCGCCACTTATCTATAATTAATTAATGAATATCTATAAAATTTTTAATATTTTCACTTTTCCCTTTAGAAAAATTGTCGGTTTTCATATGTAATATAATGAATGTGCCATTTCTTCTCAAGTAAATAAGACAAGACCTATTCCTCCCTAACTAACCCAAAAAAACAGAAAAAAGAAAATCAACTCAGCAATTTTCAATTAAAAAAAATTAATCCAATCTCACAATTTACAGCTAAAAGTCTAAAACCTCTCTCTCTCTCTCTCAAGGTTGAAGCGTCAACTGAAATTTGGGTGATGGCATTCAGTTGAAGCCGCAAACCACCAACGATCAAACGAAAAAGAGACTCGAAATGAGATTCCGTCGATATCTGTAGTTCAAATTGGTGCATTTGATTGTTCATTCTCGTGGGGGAAGTTGAGGGATTAAAGAAAATCTGAATCATGGCCGGGAGTAGTCCATTGAAGGAGGTGGCCACTTCCAGGCCATTGTTCTGGACGATCTACGCCACCGTGATTATCGGAATCGTAGTTTCTTCATTTTATGTTTTCTCCGCCGTTTTCACCGGTCCCAATTCCTCCTCCTCTCCGTGGCTCTCCACCTCAGTTGACTCCGGTGAGTCGAGTTTTTGGACTTTATTCGGTTTCGTATCTCGAATGCTGACGTAATTTATGTGTTTTCGTTAAATGCAATTACTTGCTCAGTTTGGCGGCTTATCAGCTCCTGTTTGTTTTGTCTATTTTTAAGTGTTGATATGTCGGAGTTCAGTTTGTCTTTTGTCATTGATTTATGAAGGGCGTTGAATTTATTGAGTCTTGGTTGTTACGTTTTGCTAGACTCGATAAACGAAAAATGGCTTCTTTCTTTAATAATTTTCTTTTTTGAAGGGGGAGGCCTGTGTAACATATTAGTTGGGTTGACATTATGTATTGTGTTGGGTCAAAGGCACTTCCCTCATGTGGTTGATTGATGAATGGAGAAGTGTTTTATATTTATCTTATATGTCATTGCTCACTCATCGAGTGCTGCTTTGATCTCAAACTTTGTGAATTATGACTCCACGCAAGCATGTTTGATGTGATTTTTTTTAGAGTGTATTTACTACTTACTATATGGCATTTGTCCATCTGAATTATTTTCCATGGGGAAAATGTTTTGGAGGAAAATATTGTTTATATATCCTCTATGACTTGAAGATATAACGAGGTTTTAATATATAACCGTTTCTGAGAACATTTGTTTGAACCTTTGTTTTAGGTTTGCAGTCTACCGTTTGTTTTTTGATGGCATAGTTTATACAAACTGCATGAAAATTAAGACTGAAGTTAACACTTATCTGGACTGCCGGGTTTCATTAAATATTATCAGCATAAAATTGGTTTCCTTAAATCCAATTTTGTCAGCAATCCTTATATCCACAAGTTCATATGTGTATAAGCCATGTTTGAAGATCATCTTACACATTAAAGCATGGGATGATGTGCAAGTGTAATCTCATCTCACATGGGAGTTGATCAAATTGCTCCTGCTTCCAGGATTTTTCTATGTTAGAATCTTCCTTGTTATTCCTTTTCCACCCTGAAATAAAATAGCATCAGCAACTCTTATTTTCCATAATAACAAGAAGACTAAATATGGAACTAAGTGGTCCTTTTAATATTATTTCTTGGTGGAATCATATGTTAATTGTATATTTACAATTGCTATTTTCTGGCAATTGCAGGAACAAATGCGATTTCCTTCAATCGAGCATCCAATTCTTCCAATCAAGTAGTATCTGGTGTGGCACAAAATACCACCTCTCAACATAGGAAGGAACCTCTGCCACCTATTTGGAAGGCACCTGCCGGTTCCAAAATGCCGCCTCTGGAGACTTTTAAACTGACGAAGGAACTGGTTCAACAAAGGGTGAAGGATAATGTTATAGTTGTGACATTTGGTAATTTTGCATTCATGGATTTCATTCTAACTTGGGTTAAACACTTATCAGATATGGGTGTTGACAACTTTTTTGTTGGTAAGTTTTCGTTGGATGGAGATACATTAAATTATGCTATTTAGTTGACATTCTAAATTAACCTAATGACAACTTTTCATCAGGGGCAATGGACATAAAACTGTTGGAGGCTCTTTATTGGAAGGGCGTTCCAGTTTTTGATATGGGTAGTCATATGAGCACATTAGATGTTGGATGGGGATCTCCAACATTTCATAAGATGGGTAGAGAGAAGGTTATTCTGATAGATTCTTTCTTACCTTTTGGCTTTGAATTATTGATGTGCGACACTGACATGGTCTGGTTGAAGGTAATTTTAACCACCTTTCTGCTTGTATATACTCTTCTTAATATATCTATGTTTTATTGATACATCTTCGTTTGTGGATAATTCTTGGGTATCTGGAGGAAGTTTGCCTTTTTGTTTGAAATTTACACCTAGTCCTTTGATATCTAATTGGGCATGGGCAGAGGCCCAAGTTTCATAGGGCCTACATTTGTATGGACGTTAGGTGCATTTGCTATGTTATACATGCATGACTTGGGGCTCATGTATGTTTTGCTTTTTGTCCCTTCTGCTACTGACCCTTGTGGCTTGACATTCTGGATCTTTAGCTAATCCTAAATTTCTCGGTAAAGATATTTTTCAAGATAAAGATTGAATTCATCTGTGGAGCTTACACCATTTCTTTGTAAATTTTCACTGTTGGTCACCTGAGACCATCTTCTCTTTTAAATCTACTCTGCTATAACAAAGTAGAGGAAAATAATTTCTTGCTTTAAAAGCTTTTAACGATACAATTTTTTTTGAACAGAACCCCCTTCCTTATCTTGCACGTTTTCCTGAAGCAGACGTGCTGACTTCTACTGATCAAGTTTCACCAACAAGAGTAGATGACCAATTGGATGACTGGAAACAAGGTACTAAGATCAAGAATTAACTTTCTATTGGTGATTCATTACTCTTTCTGAAAGTAAATAGAACTTCATTCCAGATTTCAATCAAGACATTTTCAGTTATATTAATAAAATTAGATGGATTTTAATTTGTAACTATTGGCTAGTCATGTGGAAAGATTTATCTGGCCAACTTCATTTTTCATTTTATGTTTCCCCTGTTTCACATGGAATATCTCGACTCATAATAGAAAAACTGTCTTGGTATGGACAAAATTGAACTTTATTGAACAGAGGATGGCTTAAAACAATTTATTGCTTCTCAATAGACTTGTAATTACCTTTTCTATATACATTAATGATGTTATATTATTACTATATGATGGAAACATAGTTTGAAGACATCACATATCTTCCAGTAACTTTGCAAAGACTGAAGATAGTGGCTGAAAACAGAGGGGATTGATTCTTGGCCAGTCAAGTGGCTCAATCTAATATTTTCTCTATCTTAAAATTACAACCTTATATCAATTCTTCTGTACCATCACATGATTTTTTGTATTTCTAAAAATTTGTCCTGTGACCAGCTGGTGCGGCCTACAACATAGGAATTTTTCACTGGAGGCCAACTCCGTCTTCAAAACAATTGGCAAAGGAATGGAAGGAAATGCTTCTAGCAGATGATAAGATATGGGATCAAAATGGTTTCAATGAGCTTGCTCGTAGGCAGCTGGGTCCTTCTGTTGATGATGAGAGTGGACTTGTATATGCTTATGATGGAAAGCTTAAGCTAGGCCTTCTCCCTGCAAGTATATTTTGCAGTGGACATACCTACTTCGTCCAGGTAGCTTTGCAGTTTTGCATGCTTAACAGCCCCCCCCGACAAACACAAACACACACCAAAAGAACAGAAAGAAAGGTAAAAGCAGAAAATAATTTTCAACTCCTGATATGTAAATGCAACATGCATGGCAGGCCATGTATCAGCAACTAAGACTGGAGCCATATGCTGTTCACACTACATTCCAGTATGCGGGTACCGATGGAAAACGCCATCGGTTACGTGAAGCTATGGTTTTTTATGATCCACCAGAGTACTTTGATAGCCCAGGTTCTAAACTCAAGTTTTTAATTTGACCTGTCATATCTGATGAAGTTCTGGAAGAAATTCCTGCTTTTTCGAATAAGCTTTGTGTGTCCTAGAGAGGGTAACAATAAATTAGAAGGGGAATATTAAACAAATTAAGATGCAGGAGTAGATCTTGCTTGCTGATTTCTGTTACTGAAGTTCAGGTTGTAGCTTTAAGGAATTGAGGTTTTATACAAACAACACATAGAATTTGCTTATTTACCACCTTATTTTTTTTTTAAGGTATTCCTAACTCTTCCCCAAATCACGTGCAGGTGGATTTCTAACATTTAAACCTAATATACCAAAGAACTTATTGTTAGATGGAGCGCATAACATTGAGTCGCACTTTGCTCTCGTCAATTACCAGGTATGTCTACATACAATTTTCATTTAATTTCTTTTGTTATTTTCAAAATGCCCTGTGTAGTGGGAATTTGCAACTGTGTTTAACTAAAATTGCCACATGATTTTCAGATAAAGCAGATACGAACTGCTCTTGCAATTGCTTCGTTGTTGGGTCGCACGTTGGTAAGAACTACTATGCGCTTTTATCATCTTAAATCCAAGAGTACCTGATTATGCTACTGTTTGATTTCTATGGAAGAATCTTCTGTTTTCCTGATCTGCATTTTTATTTTGAGCTTCATATACAATTTGTATATATACAAAGGACTGAATACATTGATCTTGATTGATTTCATCCATAGAGCTCTTTCCACTTGTTATTCCCTGTACCGTCATCGTTTCTCCTTATTATTCTTTTTGTTTTTATAATCTTGTAAAAGTCATCATACATTCAGTTGATGTTCCTTTAAGGTTTTAAGATTTTTTGTTTTATGTTTTACATTTTGAATATTCAGTCATTCAAGAACTAGAAATTCCAGATTAGCGAGTATACAGTTCTCACCTGTCGAATTAGTAATTGAATGGATTCATTTGCGCAGATGCTGCATGGCATAAGTGAATATCTTAAACTCTCAATGGAAGCTTCAATCTTTCATTTATATCTTTCTTCTTCTCAGCACTTGAGCTGCTGTAATCTGCTTTATATTCTCAAACATTGTATAAACTTGCCAAGGTTTAAGATCTTAAAAGATTAGGAAAAAGATGAGATGTTTTGTATATCTAAGATGCTGGATTTACCTTCGTATCTTTCTCTGTCAGAAGCCATGTGTTTTCTTAAATGCCAAATGTTTTGGTAATAAGAAACTGGCATGTCCTCTTGCTCGTATAGTTATATTTATTGAATACGTCTCCTCTTTTTAATTCTTGGTTGTAGTCTGAAACTTACAGTTCTCTTGCTATTGGTTAGTTTACTTATTACTAAAACAAAGTGAATATGACCGTGTTTCTGGTCTTAGGAGAACTACACATGAGAAAGCAAGACTATCTTTGCTTTTTGGCATTGACTGTATATATAATTTATGGTCTTGGAAGATCCATTTCTGTATGATATGTATTTCTCTTCTTCATTATGTCTGCAATTGTAATGACCTGGGTAACTGTGAACAAAGAATTAATAAATTAATCTATCTGGATAGCATATTTTACCTCTAGTTTTATGACACATGTTCGTTTGGGGTTCATCTTGTGATCTTTGTTCTTATTTTGATTTTAGGTAATGCCTCCAATATGGTGCAGGTTGGATAGGCTGTGGTTTGGACATCCAGGAGTTCTGCCGGGCTCCCTAACTAGGCAACCATTCATATGCCCTTTAGATCATGTTTTTGAGGTAATCTTGGTCAGCTCTCTCCAATTTTGCCCTGATAATTCTTATCTACTAACATAAAAGAAAATAGTAGTAAGACATAACTAATATGTTGTACTCTTTTGTTAGTGAAGCAAAGAAATGGTTTGTTGGAAAAAACAATATTTGAAAATGCATTGTGACGTGGTACTTTAAGTTGCCTGTTAATGAATGATATTAAGTGACAAGTGCCTCATAAATGCTGATACTGGAGTCTATTTAGATAACTATTACCATATCAAAACTGATTTGTCAATGTGGGTGAAACCTTTACTTTAGGATGTGTACTTGAAATAAATCATAAAGCTCACAACACAGGCACCTAATACAAAGAGTCCTATTGGAACTTAATGCAGAAACAGGCTTCAATTTCTTTTTGCGAACTTAAAGTGGAGAGCGCATGAGAATATGCTTCTGTTGCTGTCTTTGTTCTTAATGTGTTAATTCAGAATCAGTTTCTTAAACCAAATCAATTGTCCCGTTCTCTGTCATCATATATCCATTTTCATATGCAGAAATGATTTTCTAAGTTGTGCTGTTTCATGGTTTCTTGCCTGGTTAAGGTGTATTTGGAGGGTAAGTTCAAAGTTTATTGTCAATCTGCTGAAACATTTTCCTTGAATTTCCTATGCAGATAAATGTTATGTTAAAAGAACTTCCAGAAGAGGAGTTTGGACCACGTATTAATTTTAGGGAGTATTCTTTCTTAGACAATCCATACATGCCCCAGCAGGTTTATTCTTTGTGCTTTCAACTTCAATAATATGCACTCTGAGCTTAAGTGACATCTGCATCTCTTGTTTCAGGTGAAAGATTCATGGCTTGATGTGCGTCTTTGTCAAGAAGGATCACCTGGTTGTGGAATTTCAAACAGCACAAACGTATCGGGAGTTCTCAAGTTCCCCAAACGAAGTACAGAAGAAACGGTAATTTGGATTTTTATTTTGATTGAATTAAACTAGAGTGTGGAGTCTGCTGTCTGCAAAATTGGACGAAATTGTGTGTGACTGAATGTTTGGGGTTTTCAGGGTTTCCTGTAGGGTTCAATAGAATAATGGTCTCGACTTTTTGGGAAGAGGTGTTTTCGTCTGCCTGTTTTTCGATTATAGGCGCTTTTTTCAGTTTTCTCCTAAATACCCAGTGTCTTTGTTTTTCTCAAAAATGATGTCGTTTTGTGCCAAATAGAGGAAAAAAGTTAGTATTACACGTCATTGACAAATATCATGCGTCTCAACATGAGTCAACATGAGTCTAATATCGTAACTGACGTAGGAGATAATTTCCTTATAGAATTAAAGTTTGGGATATAATTTCCTAATGGAAATAGGTTGAGTTAAATCTCCCTAGTCACATAGAGTTGGGAAAATATAACCTAATTTTTCCTATATAGTTTAGGTTTATCATTGTTTTTCTTGTATATTAATTATTGAAGGATTTGTTTATCACGTGATTTTCATATTGAGAATATATTTCTCTTGCTTTTCATTATCTGGGAGGTGTTATTGTTTTGGATGGCTTGAATATGAAATTCATGGGCTAACTGATGTGAATTTTGGGCTAATTATTAACGCTAAAGATTAACTTCTTGTTATTAAATAAACGATCCGTCCAAATTGCCATTTCTGCAACTTAAAAAGTCATAATTTTTGTCTACCACCTCGGGGTGCAGTGGTTAACACCTTTCCCATGATCTTAAAGGTCACGGGTTCGAGTCTATGTGGGGACATCTGTGTGGGTTTATTTAATATTGTACTTAAATTCAAAAAAAAAAAGTCATAATTTTTCCTTCCTTGCAGTTCAAAAGCATATTCTCATCCTTCAAGAACGTCAAAGTCATTCAGTTTTCATCAATGCAAGAAGCCTTCTTAGGTTTCACAGACAAGGCATGCTGTTCCTCTCAACCATTTCTTTACATTACCCTTCTTGTATGTATACTCAACTTCACATTTACTTGAACAGAAGAAGGAAGAAAAATTCAGGAAGCGCATGAAGCATTACTCGGGCATTTGGTGTTGTGTGGAGGATCACTCTCCAGGGCACATATATTACGACATGTATTGGGACGAGAAACCTGCTTGGAAGCCCAAACCTCCCCAGACTCCCGAAGAGGATCACCCCCCGTTCTGACTCGTCGTATGTTTTGTTATACTCGCGAATGAGAGGAGAAAGAGGAAAGCAGTAATTAAAATGTCGCAACACTGAACCACGCGGTGTTTATGCCATGTTTATACAGATTTTATAGATAACAACACAGCACAGCACGAATTTCCATGTTCATTTCTTCTTCTTCTTCTTCTTCTTCTTCTTCTTCTTCTTCCTCTTGGTCAGGTTAGTGTTGAAGCCTTTTTTGTATTCTGTAGTCTGTACCTTACGACATTGAAATAAAGTTTCTAATATTTTTTTCAGAAAATATTGTTGTGCAAATAGTAGGTGCTTCAGTTCATTGTACATTGAAGCTTTAATTCCACTTTGATTGGTTTGTTTTGATAGAGAGAACGTTTTTCTTTGGGTTTATAATTTCTCATGTATTTATATCCTTGCTGGTAAAGTGGTGACTTAAATTATCTTCAATAAATATAGATTTTATTTCTCCATATTGTAGCAGTCTATCAGAGCCCTCATTAATTTCGCATGTATAATGTATTTATACAATTATACCTTTGCATGCAACTCAATCATCATCAACAGACTTCATATCGCTATAAAAATTGTTTTCAATTGTGTTGCTTCGGCCAAAAAAAAAAAGGGAAAAAGAAAAAATTGGGCCCTCAATTTTTGCGGGCTGATATTTTTAAATTTATGAGATTTGTAAATTTAATGAATCAATACTTTGTTGGTGTTGCTTTTTTATCCAATGAAAAGTGTTATTGTGATTATTTCTATGTTTTTCTTATTTGATTTGTTGATTTAGTAAAATAATTTTGAAAATTAAGTTCAAGGGGTGTTGTTTATAAAGACATAATTTTATGTTGGGAAAAGGTCCTAATTAATCCCTCGACTATTATAAAAACGACGAATTACACCCTCCATGACTATTTGACTCAATTAGACCCCTTGACTTTTAAGATTAAAACACATCACCCTGTCTACTAAATTCCATTTAGATTCAAATGTAGAAAAGTATTGGTGTACATTTTGAAGAGTAAGTCAGACACTTTCTTAAGATTTAAAGAATGGTGTTTAGAAGTTGAAACTGAGGAAACAAATCTAAAATGTATAAGGTCTGATAATGGCTTAGAGTTCACTTCAAATGAATTTTAGAATTTTTGTAAAGAAAAGGGAATTAAAAGACATTTAAGTGTTCCTAATAAACCTCAACAAAACGGTGTAGTAGAAAGAATAAATAGAACCTTATTAAAAAGAGTTGGGTGTATGCTATCTACATCTGGGCTGTCAAAAAGGTTTTGGGGTGAGGTACTGAACACAGCAGCTTATTTGATTAATAGGTTTCATCATCTGCCCACTAATTTTGAAATTCTAGATACCAGGTGGTATAAAAGGGCTATTAGCTATAATCATTTAAGACCTTTTGGATGCCTAGCATTTGCACATTTGAAGCAAGATAAATTAGAACCAAGAGCTGTCAAATCTGTTTTGCTTGGCTATCCTAAGGGTGTAAAAGGTTATAAGTCATGGTGTATAGAATCTGGGATGGAAAACTTAATGATAAACAAAGATGTAAAATTTGATGAACTTAAAATGCCTTGTAAAGAAAATGTAAGTGAAATTCAAAAATATAATCCACCTCAAGAATATGAGGTGGAGTATCAGAATGTGGAATTTCTGGAAGTTGAAGAAAATAAAAACTCCGACTTTCCGAAGAAAGTCAGGAAGTTGATTTGTCTAGATATCATCTAGCTAGAGATAGAACTAGAAGAAATATACAACCTCCTGCAAGATATAGTGATGCAGATCTAGTAGCTTATGCCCTTGCTGTAGCAGAAGAAATGTTACAATGTCCAAAACCCAGCTATCATCAAATTGTGAAGGAAGAACTGAGCGGATTAAAGCTATGATAGAAGAACTAAAATCACTTTTGAAAAATGCCACATGGATATTAGTTGACAGACCTAAAATCAGAGAACTATTGGGTGCAAATAGATTTTTAAGAAGAAGGTGGGGTTTGAGGATGGAAAGGAGATGTATAGGTACAAAGGTAGAGAAAAAAAGCAAAATAACATTAAACCTAGCCACGTGGAGTCAAATAACCGTGGTCAATGGGATGTGGACGCAAATAACCACTTCGGAAGTATAACTTCCGAATCAAGCAATTTAAAGGTGATTCGGCAGTTATAGTTCCGAATCAGA
>AYJT01042051.1:0-10741 GCA_001278415.1 Ocimum tenuiflorum
TTCGTTGGAAAATGGAGCCCATCATAATCCTCCTGCTGATTCTCATTCTAATCTTCCCCTTGATCCTCATCTTCCTGGCCCTTCTAACAATACTCATGGGAAATGTTAAGGAACATCAAGCTAACGAAGTTAAACAAGTGCGCTTGTTGGGAGGCAACCCAATTCTTTACATTGTTTTCTTGTGTGTTTTGCATTCTTGTGTGTGATTGTTGTTTATTTATGCATGTCTGTGTCTGTTTCTCCTGAATTGAATGTTGAAAGTTTGAGTTTGATAGATGATTGACGATGATAGCTTGATATGAAGTTGTTTGTTTTGATGATTGACTTTTGATGTAGTTGTGGATTTAGATTGATTGTTGATGAATGTTATTAATCTTTGTTGAATTGAGTTTGTAGGAATAAATTTTTCAAGTTGTGAGATTTTGAGCCTTTTTACATGTGATATATGCAGCTTTTGTTGTTGAGTGTGCCGACTTTTGTGATTTCTTATGATACGATTTGTCTTAGTTTTGTTTTGAGATGGTTTTGTAGGTTTACTTTGAGAAATGACTTTAGGCACGTTCTCTCAAAGCCAATATCCATATATACTACCCTTAAAAAATTTAACCTTTGCTAGCCTATTTGAGTCTTTCTTAGTGTTGTTATTCTTTGGTTTTAGCCTAAAGGCTAAGTTTAGAGGGAAAACGTGGTGATTGAGTATGGATTTATTGTGTTGTTGTGTGTTTGAAACTACCCACATAAAAAAATGATGGTTCGGATGTTGATTTATTCTATTATTAAAATAATAAGAAAAGAAAAAAGAAGTGAATGAGTAGGTAGCTAGAGTTAAAAGAATAAGTAGAGGTTCGGATTGAATTCATGAGTTCTTTTACTGATCGAGGACGATCAATAGTTTAAGTTTAGGGGTGGTGTCAGTCACTTAGCCAAAAATATCTTACCTCTCACTATATAGCCACATTACAACCTTCTAAAGACCTTTCTGTTCTTAGAGTTAAACTTACTTTAAAACTGTGGAGAGAATAGATAAAAGACAAATCTACATCATATTTGTTTTGAATCTTGAAGATGAGTGTAAACACGGTCCTTTCTCTTTGTTGAGTGTGTTGTGTGAATCTCAAAATTTCCCCGTTGTGAGGCAAATTCTAATAAGCTCGTTTCACTTTGAAAAATGGTTTAATCGATTTTTGATTTGAGTTTATGATTATGTTGATTTTCTTGACTTGAGACTTGTACGATGGATGTTAGGTTGTTGTGTTTAGTTCTATTATTGATCGAGGACAATCAATCGTTCAAGTTTGGGGGTCTGGTAATCGGTGTTTTTGCATGTGTTTTGATTGAGTTTTGTCGTTGTTTGAGTCATTCTTCATGACATTTTTGACTGATTATCATTGTTTTGTGTTTGTCTTGTGTTTCGTTCTTGTTTTGCTTTGTTTTGTAAGTTTTCGGGTAAAAATTGAAGTTTTGGAAGAATTTTAGATTGTCGGTTTCGAACCGGCTACCGCCTGTTGCGTTGTCATCGATCAAATGCCGTTCTAGAATATCTCGGGTCACCGGGACCAAGCTAACGGTCGATGGTTTTGTTCCCGTTGACCCAATTTTGGTTGAATAATTTTGGGTCGCCGGTTGGAGATTATCGCGCGCCAGGTGTGGCTGTCGAGCCGAGCTGTCGATCGACAGCTCGGTGCCGTCGGTCGACGACTATGTTTTTCTGTAGGCTTTTCAGCTCAAACTCGTGTTTTGACCTAGATTTCACTCAAACCTATAAATAGGCATGTTGTGGATGTTTTGAGCAGCTTTTTTCATGTATTTTCAGTCCTAGTTCATTGCTTTCGTAGATTAGTTGTACTTTAAATTCCTAGATAGATTACGCACTTTCTAGTTTAGATTCGTTCCTCTTCTCAGATTGTGATAACCAGTTAGTTGGGATTTATTCGCTTTCCTTTATATTAATGTAAGTACATTTATTCCGCTTTCTTTAGTTGATAAAATTATGCTTTCATTTCTCGCTTTCGGTGTAATCATTTTCATGAGTAGTTAAATTTACCAGTAGATTCTAGGGTTTATGTTGTAAACAATGGTTTGAATGAATTAATGAATGAATCGTTGCCATTAATTCTTTGAATATTTTTATTTTTGTTTTTATACCATTGAATCAATTGAAAGTTATTTTCAATGAGTTTTGAATTAATGTTCTTCAAATCAAAATTTTGGCAAATCAATGGACTTGGATTTCGAAAGGATTAATTGGAGTAGATTAGGTTCAAAACATTTAATTGGCTTTGATGTTTGAATTGTTGGGACTTTTTTTATTATTACTTTCATTCAAAACATGTAAAAAGAGTTTTAGAAAATTTACATCACATAGTGGCTCAAAGGTTATGTGTGATAAATGTTGCATATCAATTCGTTTGAAGTTTTATTGGTGATGATTCTCGTTTGTAATTTCTTACTTGCATTTGTGACACGATCCTAGAATCCCCTTTTGGTTTCTGTGAATTTAAATTTCAGTAGATTACAACCTTCTCTCTATTGATTTGGCTAGACAATAGGGCTACTGATAACGAATTAGTGCTTGACGACGTTTCTTTACACTTAGTCCCTGAGTTCGATCTTTTTATTATTGCGACCAGTTTTTCTGTCAAAGAAAACACATATCAGAGCGCAGAGGGAATATGTTTATATCATGCAAAACAATTAAGTGCTGACAATTCGAACTCCCAAATAAATCATAGTTAAGAGATTTTCGCAAATAAAAAGCAAGTTGTGTTGTTTTATGTATATAAGAAAGCCCACCTCACGTCTTTGCTAGGCGCAATGGTAAGTAGGTAGAATCTGCTCAACTACCCCCTCGATGAGACGAGGACCTTCAGGAAATCACGGATGTGAGTACAATATCGAGTTACTAATAACGGTGTTCTAATTATACGTAGCGTATTTCATGAGTTACGGATCATAATTATACACGCAATAGTTTTAGTCACTGGCTCAGAGCAGAGACATGGTTTGATACTGATAATTGGTCCTCTTGCATGTGTTTTGATTGAGTTTTGTGTTGTTTGAGTCATTGTTTGTGTTATTTTTGACTGATTATCAATATTTCGTGTTTGTCTTGTGTTTTGTTCTTGTTTTCTTTTGTTTTATAGGTTTTTGGGTGAAAAAATGAAGTTTTGGAAGAGTTCCGGGTCACCGATTCCAAACCAGCGATCGTCGGTTATGTTGCCATCGACCGAGCCATGTCGTGGAAGCTCTCGGGTCGATGAGAGCGTTCCCATTGAGCGTCGGCTTGATACCGTCGACCAGTCTTGCACAAAAGAACTCTCGGCTTGCCGGTTGGAGAGTATAGCACGATGGGTGGAGCCGTTGAGCTAAGCCAACGGTCGACGGTTCAGTGCCATAGTCGACGGCTCGGTAAAACATGGGCTTTTCAGTCCAGATCCACGGGATTTTGCCCTAGTTTACCCAAACCTATAAATAGGACACTGTAGACGATTTTTTAGCAGCTTTTCTTTTAGTTTTTCAGCTTTTTCTTATTCTTTTCAACACTAGTTCATTTCAATTCGTAGATAGATTTTCTTCAATCCATAGATTAGGTTTAACGCTTTTATATATTAGTTTTGTTCATCTATTCGGATCGTGACGACCGGATTGTGGATTTTCATTACTTTCTTTACGTTTTAAGTAAGTGTTTTATTTCGCTTCCGCAGTTAATCAAGTCATGTTTTCATTTGTCGCTTTCTATTTAATCGCTTCCATGAGCAGTTAGATTTACCCGGTGGGTTCTAGGGTATGTGTTGTAGATAATGTTTTGATTTGATGAATTGTTAAATTGATTACTGACGAATCACGAATATTTTGAATCCCATTTTGTTTTATTCCATCGAATCAATCAAAAGTTATTTTTCAATGTGTTTTGAATTAATTTTGTTCAAATCAAAAGTTTGGGAAATTAATGGACTTGGATTTCGAAAGGATTAATTGTTGTCGATTAGATTCAAAATGATTAATTGACTGTGATGTTTGGACTTTTTGGAGTTTTCAATATTTACTTACATTCAAAAGATGAAAAAGGAATTTTGGAAATCTACATCACATAGTGGCTCAAAAGGTTGTATGTGCTAATTTTGTAAATCAATTCGTTCGTGGCTAGTTGGTGATTGATTCTATTTCGTTAATTCTTGACTTGCGTTTATGATATGACCCTAGAATCCCCGCTGCTTTATTAATTATGTTGTTTAAATCTTGTTGCCTTTTTATTTTGAATTAGTTAAAATCAACTCTCTATTAATTTGACTAGACAATAGGGATATTGATACGAGCTTAACAACGTTTTCTTATACCTAGTCCCTGAGTTCGATCTTTTTATTATTGCGACCCATTTTTTGTCAAAGAAAATGCATATCAGATACTCGGTATATCAATGGGTTCAAAAGAACTTCTCATATCAGGGTTTGAGTCAAAGTTTCATACACTCTCCCAACGCGATTATTCGGCTGTGAAAGAAGGTCAAACAAGATGTCGATGAAAAGAGGAAAGAAACACTTGATCTGTTGGGAAAATGTCTAAGTGCAACGGGTGATTCTTCAGGGTTATGGGATCATTGGTTGTTGTTGGCAAGGTTTCGAATAGGTATGGTGTAAGATTGAATTGTATACGAAACAAGGAGTGGGTTATCAAAAGGTGTTCGGTATAATTAAAAGAAGACAGCTTTCTGATTGGGTCAATCAGGATATTTTCGGGTTGATCAAGTGTCATTTTCAGATTAGAAATGGTTCGAGGTGGGTGATCGAGGGATCAAAATTTTAGGCATCAATCGAGTCGATCAGTGTTAAGAACATGGGATCGATTCGAGGCTTGGATCGATGGGATCAAATAGGTCTTGATCGGGTTGGTCAAGGGTTGATTGAGTTGACTGGGGTAAGAAATGTAGGATTGATCGAGGTTTGGATCGAGGGGATCAAGGTGTCTTAGTTGAGTAAATCGATGGTCGACCAAAGGTTCAGATTGAGGGGATCAAGGTGTTCTGGTCGAGTAAATCAAGGTTGACCATAGGTTCGAATCGAGGGAATCAAGGTGTTTTGGTTGAGTAAATGGAGGGTCGACCGGAGGTTCAGATCGAGGGGATCAAGGTGTTCTAGTAGTGTAAATCGAAGGTCGACCAAAGGTTCGGATCAAGGGGATCAAGGTGTTCTTGTTGAGTAAATTGAGGGTCGACCATAGGTTCAGATCGAGGTGATTAAGGTGTTCTGGTCGAGGAAATCGAGGGTTGATCGTGGTTCGGATCGAGAGGATCAAGGTGTTCTAGTCGAGTAACTCGAGGGTCGACCAGAGGTTCGGATCGAGGGGTTCACGAGTGTTCAGATCTAATCGATCTAGGATTGATCTTCAAGTTTTCTGGGCGTGTTCTTGGTATTCTTGGTGCCTAGAAAATTATCGGGAATTTTTGCAATTTTTGTATTTTTGGTCCGAATATCGCAATGAAGGCATTAATATGGTCTAAATATTCAAACTAAGGGTTCTAGATGGTCAAAACCAATATACAATAATCCCAAGGCATCAAATGAAAGGTATAAAAAACTAGGGTTTCGAGATTAATGGCTCAAATCATGATATAATGGAACATAATACTTGGAAATGACACTAGCACAGATAAATAAACATCATTACAGTTTTTTAACAAGAAAATGTCGTGATTTTTAAGAAAGAGAGAAAGTGTTGGGCTAGGGCTTTCACCTTGGAAATGCTATAATCCTATTTGAGATGATAGCTAGCACTCCCGTCACTCTTCCCCCTTCAATTCAATGTGTTCGACGATATTTGGCTCGTAAAATTTTCCAAGTGTGGGTTGAGAAACGAATTCACAACAGCTTCGCTATGTATTTGGAGGGTCAGGAATGAAAAGGGGTGCTCCTTTATTTTATAGGAGGGGAGTGGAGGATGAGGATGAAATTGATGACACAAGCGAGTTGCTTTACCATCTCTGACCCAAATACGCGATATTTCGATTATTCGATTTTAATACTGATCGAACTATCATAGCAAAATAAATTATAGATAGATAAATTACTATCTTTCGACCTCTCGGGTCATTCTCAACTACTTCAGTTTATGACATCATCAATACCAGCAATTTTCCCGGTAAAACTTATAATTACATCATATATTGCTACGGATGTCCGATTGAAATTTCGAAACCACTTCTGGAATCCTCTCATTATAATATATCATTTTGAATCATAATATAAGCATTTTAAGCACGTTAATTTTGGATTAATTAATAGCTCATTATGGACAGAATATTATTATAACAATTATAATTTAATGGGAATAAAATACAGGGTGTTACATTCTACCCACCTTACAAAATTTCGTCCTCAAAATTTGGTAAGCTGAATGAAATAATTCTGGGTATTTCTCTCGCATCTTGGCCTCTAACTTCCATGTTGCTACTTCTGTTCCATGGTGTCTCCACAAAAATTTCACTATGGGTATTTCTTTGTTCCTTAACTGTTGGATCTTTCGATCTGGGACTGCTTCAGGTCTCTCTTCATACTATAATTCCAGGGTATGGGTTACTTCCTCTTGTCTAATCACATACTTGACATCGTACACATGAAAAACGTTGTAGACATTTTTGAGGCCATCCGTCAATGCTAACTAGTAGGCGGTCGGTCCTACTCTCTCGAGTATCTCATAAGGTCCAATGAATCGTGTTTTGAGTTTTCCCTTCACACCAAACCTAATGATTCCCTTTGAAGGTGATACCTTGAGGAATACCTTATCTCCAACCTCAAAGCTCAACTCAGTCCTCCTTGTGTCTGCATAGGACTTTTGCCTATCCTGAGCTTCCTTAATGCGATCATGAATATTTCGATCTATTTCTATCATCTCAGCTATGGCATCAGGACTAAACACTTTCCTCTCTCCCACTTCATCCCAATAGAGTGGAGATTGACGTTTCCTTCCATATAGAGCCTCATAAGTCGCCATTCCAGTAGTCGATTGATGATTGTTATTGTATACAAATTTGATTAACGGTAGGATCCTTTCTCACTTATCTCCTTGGTATAGTACCACCGTCCTAAGCATATCCTCCAAGATTTGAATGGTCCTTTCAGATTGTCTATCTGTCTAAGTGTGAAAGGCGGTACTGAAGTTCAAACGAGTACCCAGTTTCTCTTGCATACTCTTCCAAAATCTCGATGTGTACTTGGCATCTTGATCAGACGTGATGGAAATTGGTACCCCATGAAGTCTCATGATCTCTCTGGCATATAGCTCTACGAGTTTGTGTCACCTATGTGTAACCTTAATGGGCAAGAAGTGTGCACTCTTAGTCAAACGGTCCACAATGATCCATATGGCGGTGTTTTCTTTTGATGACTTCGGCAGATTAGTCACAAAGTCCATGGCAATATGATCCAATTTCAACTCTGGGATTTCCAATGGTTTCAGCTTCCCATATGGATGTTGATGTAAAGCTTTGACTTGCTGACAAGCTAGACATCATTCCACGAATGATGCCACATTATTTTTCATTCCATCCCACCAAAATGTCTCCTTCAAGTCGCGGTACATCTTGGTACTCCTAGGCTGAGCTGTGTATGGGGTTTCATGGGCCTCTGTCAGAATCTCCTGTCTCAATACCCCATCATTCGGTACACAAATTTATCCTTGAAAGGGTATGGCGTTATCCACTGCCTCACAGTACTTCTCGACTGGCTAAGATCTAATCCTTAGTCTTATTCTTTCCATCTCCTGGTCCTTCCTGTGGGCTTCTATAATTCTTGCCCTTAGATCGGGACAAGCTACCAAAGACGGCTAGGGAGCTTGCTGACAGTTCGGAGGGTCTTACCACTTCTATTCTTAATGTTTCAAACTCCCTTATCAACCTCTCCTCGTGAGTTAGAAGGGTATACACCCTTGAATTATTCTTGCGGTTTAGAGCATCTACGATGGTGTTAGCTTTTTCTTCATGGTAATTTATAGACAGGTCATAATCTTTAACCAACTCTAACCACCTTTTCTGTCTCATATTCAGATCCTTCTTCTCGAAGAAATATTTGAGCCTTTTTTGATCTGTGAAAATTGAGCATCGAACACCATAAAGATGGTGCCTCCAAATTTTTAGGGCATGAAATATGGCTGCGAGTTCTAGGTCATGAGTCGGATAATTTACTTCATGTGGCCTTAACTGCCTTGATGCATAGGCTATGACCTTTCCATCTTGCATGTGGACACATCCTAACCCATTCTTCGAAGCGTCAGTATATACCTCATAATCTGTCTCAGATTTAGGGACTGCTAAAACTGGGGTTGTGGTCAATCTCATTTTCAGTTCTTAGAAACTATTCTCATAAGCTTCCATCTATCGAAACTTTACCCCTTTTCTTAACAATTGGGTCATTGACATAGCTTTCTTTAAAAATTCTTCTATAAATCATTGATGGTAGTCGGCTAGTCCCAAAAAGCTTCTAATCTCATTGGGACTTGTCGGAATCTTCCACTTCTTCACCGCCGGTACCTTTGTGGGATCAACCTTGATTCCTTCAGTTTACACTATATGTCTTAGGAACATCACTTCTCTTAGCCAAAATTCACACTTGCTAAATTTGGCGCAAAGCCTTTCTTTCCTTAATGTCTCGAGGACCATTCTCAATTGATCCTGATGTTCCTACTCTCCTTACAAGTAAATGAGTATATCATCATGAATACTAGGACGAAACGATCTAAATAAGGTTTGAATACCCTGTTCATTAGATCCATGAAGACTGTAGGTGCATTTGCTAATCAAAACGGCATCACCACAAACTCGTAGTGTCTGTATCTTGTCCTGAAAGCAGTCTTCGGTATATCCCCCTCCCTGATCTTAAGTTGATGATACCCTGATCTTAGGTCTATTTCCGAAAATACACTTGAACCTTTCAATTGGTCAAAAAGGTCGTCTATCCTTGGAAGTGGATATTTTTTCTTCAAGGTAACCTTATTCAACTCTCTTTAGTCAATACACATGCGCATAGTGTCATCTTTCTTCTTTACAAACAGCACAGGCGCACCCGAAGGCGACACGCTCTGTCGGATGAAGCCTAATTCTAACAGTTCTTGCAACTACATCTTGAGTTCCTCGAGTTCCTTGGGTGCCATTCGGGATATTGGCGCTACTTCAAGTTCCAAATCTATAGTGAACTCTAACTGCCTGTCTGGTGGTAAACCAGTTAGTTCCTTGGAAATACATCACCAAAGTCTCTCACCACTTTCATCTCCTCTATCAGCATCTCTCCTCCTTCTTCAGGTACACTACAAATGCTTGGCTCTCTTTAGATTCTAAAAGTCTTCTAGCCTGCAATGTTGATATCATTGGAACCGTTCTCCCTCTTCGAATCCCATGAAAACGTACTGAGATCTCATCGGGCCCATAGAACACAATATTCCTGTCTTTCCAGTTGATGACGGCAGAATTCTTGGTTAGCCTATTCATTCGCAAGATTACATCGACATCCCACATCTTCAACACGAACAACTCCTTGCCACAAGGTTCCAAGATCCTAAGTTTAGTTCTACGTTCAAACAAGCAAGAATGGAGTCCATGCTATCTCCAGATGGCATAACTACTCTTAAATTTTGAGAGGTTTCTATAGAATTCAACCTTAGGTTCTCTACACATGCTTTGGAAATAAAAGAATGCGATACAGTAGTGTCGAATAATACGATAAGAGGAATATCGAAGATCGAACCCATACGTGTCAAATTTCCCTGTATGGCATTCTGCTGTCGTGGTTCCCCAATCTCAGGCTCCTGATTTAGTTCATATGTTGTAACACCCCGTATTTTATTTTCACTAATTATAATTATTACAGTAATAACCGGTTCATAATGAGCGTTCTTCGTTCATGATCAACATGCTCAAATTGCTTATACTATGATTTAATATGATAGATTATGTTGAGAGGATTCCAGAAGTGGTTCCAGAATTTTAATCGGACATCCGTAGAGAGATATTATGATTATAAGTTTTACCAAGAAATTACTGGTGGCGATGATGTCATAACCCTAAGTGGTCGAGTACGACCCGAGAGGTCGAAATATTGAGAATTTTTGAATAATAATTTATTCTTCTATGTTAAAACTGCATAATTGGAACGTCGTGTAATGGGTCGGAGATGATAAAGCAGGCTCGCATGTGTCATCAATTTCGTTTCCATTCCCCACTCCTCTACTATAAATAAATGGCCACCGCTCCCTCATTTTATCCTTTCCAAAAACTAGTGAAGCTCTTGTGATTTCGTTACCCGAACCATACTTAGAAAATTTCACGAGCCGAACCCGTGGATCCATCGACTCGAAGGGGGAAGGCCGGAGAGAGTGCTAGCCATCATCTCAAGTGGGATTTTAGCATTCAAGGTATAACCCTAGCTAAACCCTCCTCTCCTCATGCTTGAGAAATCATGTGTAATCCTTGTTAAATCATGCTATCATGCCTATTTTGTGTGCCAACTTCCTTTCTATGTATTCCATTCCATCATCTTTTGATTTGGACCAATCATCCTAAAACTCTAGTTTTTCATATCCTTTGTTTTGTATCGTTGGATGATTGAATGTTGTTCTTAACCACTTAATATCCTTAGTTTGAATATTTGAAACTTATTGATGCCTTCATTGCAAAATTTTGACAAAAAACACGAAAATCATAAAAATTCCCGAGAATATTCTGGGCACTCGATCGACTCGATCGACCTTGAAGATC
>AYJT01042067.1:0-10158 GCA_001278415.1 Ocimum tenuiflorum
GACCTATGTGAATGCATTTGCTGAAAACTTTTGTAAATGCATTTTGAATCTTGCGAAGATGCATTTTAAGACTTATGTAAATGCATTCAGAGACTTGCAATAGAATGTATCTGCCCTGATTTGTCATATCTTATAAAGACTTACTAACCGTACAATAGATAGAACTAATTAGCAAATTACTTTTTTACCCCCGTAATGCATTTATGTCTTATACAGAACGCATTTGATAATTGGACATGTGGCCTAGCGGATCTGCATACATCTTTTACACGAACGGACGAGATCTTGCATCATTTATCACACCAAGAGTCCTATACACAATAATGCGACCCTATATATATATTTGATTTGGTAGTGATCCAAATATATAAACTCACAATAAATTCGGAACCAGATCATGTGTACATTTTGCATTTTCATAATTGTTTTTTTTAAATTTATTTTATAAGAATAATTTCCTCCCGTCTAAGTGATTGGATTATCTCGACAGTTTATGAAGAGTTAGCTACAGATTAAAATTAAATTCTATGCTTGTTAATGAGTACAATCTCCTTGAATGCATAAAAAAACATCTTCCCTCGACTACTAATAATATCATACATTGTTAGTCTGCTGTTAAGAGTTCTGTCTCAATCAATTAACAAAAATTAATTGTCAATTAATTGCATATTTCTATCATGCATTAAACAATTAACATGGCCTAACATAAATTTTCGTTTAACTATATATTAATACAACTTCATCTACACGCAATCTTCTTTTATTATAGTTCTTCTCGGTGTCATGCATACATATTAATCCGTATGAGTTACTTTCATGCAATGCTTTTCTTTTTTTTTTTTTAATTCGGGGATGGAGGAGTGGGTATTCGAATCCTAGATCTCTTTCATTTGGAGGATCTTTACACATGGATCTCCATCACTTAGGCGTCCCCGAATGGACTACTTTCATGCAATGCTTTTCCATGCATACTGTTGGGGGTAAAATTAATTCAATTTTGCTATAGATGACCTAGACCCAAGGCGCCTTTAGACCCATCACAAGGCCCAACGAATTTGCACAAGTCCAGGTCCAACACCAAAAGATTGAGGTGTGAACCTCGAACCTGATCAAATCTCGAGGTCCATCACTGGATGGGTCGAGCCTCGAAGTCCATCAGACAGGGGGAGAGGGGGGATCGACTCCACACATCCACTACTTAGACCATGCCAAGATCGTGGGAGCAGTTACCAGCACACGCCTGCATAACCACCACCCACGTTTATAGCATAATAACTGTAACCCCTCGTATAAACAAGACCCTTGTGTACGATGTAAAAGTGATGAATGACTGCTAATAATACTTCTTCTTCTTTTTGAGCAATTACAACTATCAGTATATTTAATTTATTTCCAAACTTTTGGTTCGCGATCATCCACAAAAAGTTATTTCTTTATTACGAAAAATCGAACCACAACACTTACAACTACATTTTATTATTTATTAAATTTCATTCTAAAAAATAAATAAATCTCAAAAATAAAAGTAACCTTCTCATGCTAAGTGTTTGGCAATTTTTTGTGTAGTAAAAATTCACATGAATGAATTCTTGATGAACTGGGGCCTACTACCAACGAAATAAAGATAAATTCAATAAAAAAGATTGTACATATGAGAAAATTATGACAAAAAGTTGCGTTAGACTGCTTAAATGATTTAGGTGGATTTAAATAGCTCATTTCCACCAACTCAAACTCATACACATCTTGGATTATAAACCCAAGCTCATATTCCTTCTGATTTTTAAACCAAAACCGACCTAAATCATTTAGGTTGTCTAACTGGAAACCTCCTCAAAAATTAAAGAAGAAAATGCAATTTCTCACAACATAGCTTCTTTGGATCTGATTGTAATGATATAACTATTTGGATATGTAATTTAGTTAAGCAAGATATAATCTAACAAGAAATTTTCTTTAAGAAAAATCGAAACTTTCATTGGATAAGTTAACGCCATTTTACAATATGTCGTGATTCGTACCTTCGGTAAAAATGCGATTCAAACAATTAAATATTTAGTTAATATAAAATTCATTTTTCTTACTTAGATTCGTATGATATACAATATTTATTTCTACAATAAATTTTCTCAAAAGATTATAGCGAGTAAAACATGATTTTTATCTAATGTGCAATATTAAGCACGTAACTAATATTTATTTGATATATTCATTCATATTTTATCTAATTATTGATCTTCGATGATCTCATACATCAATCATGCATTATCTAGTAAAGTAATATGCTAAATTAGCATATATTAATAAATATTTAAAAATATATATTGATAATAAAGTTCAATTTTCTTGTTGGTAATAAACTTTATGAATTTGAATTTCACTCACGAATTTCATGTTGTAACCTATTCATCTAAAGTGCACATCATTGGTTGATACGTATTCCCAAATTTTTAAATTCTCAAATTTTTTTCACTCCTGTTGAACATCTTCTAACTCCATTAACTCTCAACTTAAATCTACACATTTAGAAATATTTGCAAGGTTAAGTGCAAAATTCGAAAATCTACGAATATAAAAATGATAACCCAATCGTAAGTAGTACGCGAGGATTTTAGAAATATTTCATGGCACTTATATTAACAACCATACCATTGTTTTTAAATCACTTATTCGTCAAGTCAATAGGTAGACTCCATCATTGGCTACTGCACTCGATGCCAACTATGATATATGAGTCTAATTAGCACAAGTACACAAGAATTTTCAGCAGTCGGCTACATTACGAACATCGGTGTTGAATTAATTTTTGGACTAACGGTTGACCCCACAAACTAATACAAGTCTTTTCTAGCGTGCTTTGTCCTCACTCACGTATCCTAAGAAACTTTCCAGGAGTCAGACATTCCAATTCTACCTAGGTTAAACACGCTAAACTTTCGAGTTTTTCTGGAATGACAGCCAGAAAAGTTGATGCACCATGTTGGTATGAGTAGCACTTATCAAATCTTTTTAAGCCCTTTTCAAATATATTGTCCTAATCCAGTATAGTATCAGAGTCCCTCTCATTCTGATACTGATCCGGGTCATTCATGTCTCCCTTGCTCACTTGGAAGTTTTGTGGGAGCCGCTCTTTGTCTCCTGCACCGACATTCACTCCCTACTTCGACTCGAGGCCTGACAATTGCAAATAAAACCATCGATGATCTTCAAAGAAAGCATTTATTCTGTAGTTTAAGTATAACAAAGCTCACCTTATTCACTTAGTGTTGCTTGTCTTAATCTCATAAGTCTCATTGAGCTTGAACTTCTTCATATTGAAGTTCTCGATTCCCTTAAAAATTGACATCTATAAGGATCGTGTTAAAGATTATGTTTAAGTATGATAATTATTGTAATGATTTACTTTCTAAGTTAGAGTGATCTACTTCCTAGAATAGATTGATTTACTTCTTAGAATAGATTAGCTCTACTAGTATAAATAAGTGTATCCGTTTGATGATTAACATACACAACAATAATACAACTACAACATTCATACTATTACTTTTCTCCACCATATTTTTATACTTTAGTATTTGACATATCGCAATCAACTCACGATTCATAATAGCTCATAGCACTATAGTCTTGTCACCACTCGATTATTACGTTATTATCACGGGCGACACATCACTATTAACTAGTTGTTTTGATTTTCGAGTGGTAGATTTGCCATCTTGAAAGGATTGCACTAACTATGTGGCCCGGTTTGATCATCATAAAGGTTCCAATGGCATTGGATTGAAAAGTGAAGTTCGAGAAATCAAGTCATTCCATCGAATAGGACGAAACATTCGACCGAATTGGTCTAGGTTATATGATCGAATCGAAAAGCGTATTTGGTCTAGGGGTTGAATAGGACAAATTAATTCAAAATTTTATAAATTGGGGTATTTTATCACAACGTTTAAAATTTCAGATAAAATAACCCAAATTTATATTCTATTAAGAAATTTCATCATCCGTCACTGACGGTGTTAAAATGATGCCACGTCACATGTTAAAATATATGTTGGCATCAAAGTGTACAATATTTTTTATTGCGCAGTTCAAAATGACGTCGTTTATTTAAAACAAAACAATGTCATTATGAATTTATTTTGAAATAACGCAATTCCTTCATCAGATTCCATAAAGGAATTGTATCAAGGAAGGTGAAAATTTGGGTTTTTGAGGTTTTGGGAATCTTCATTGCGATTGATAATTTCAAACTCGTGCGTCAAAATAAATCCAAAACGACGTCGTTACTTGTTTTGAGTTGCGCAATAAAAAATAAAAAAAAAAGTTTACACTTTGGCAGCCACGTCGGCGCCAAAGTGTATTTTAATGTGTGACGTAAGCTCCGTTTTAACACTGTTAGTGACGGATGATAAAATTCGCAAACGGAATATAACTTTAGATTAGTTTATCCGAAATTTCAAACGTAGTGATAAAACACCCTAATTTGTAAAATTGTGGGTTATTTTTACCCTATTTGTAAAAAAAAATGGCTGTCCACGTGTATTTTAACGTGTGAAGTGGCATCATTTTAACAACGTCAGTGACAGATAATAAAATTCCCTAGCGGAATATAATATTGGGTTATTTTACTCGAAATTTCAAATACGGTAATAAAATACCCGAATTTATAAAACTTTTGGGTTATTTTACCTTATTTGCCATAATTACTGTATGTAATTAATTAGTGAACCGTGTTGCCTAAAAATAACGTATCTGCACGTGAGGTGATATATCAAGAATTTCACACTGTCCACCAAACCATCAATATCAATATGATTTTGATTAATGTCATAAATTTAACAATTTCGGAGTTTCTCTTTATCGCAAACGTACACTCTTGATCCACTTCTAAACCTTGAGGTATTAAATAAGGGTAAGCAAATCAAACAAATTGGAAATTCTAATTTTGCGAACTTTCATTTCATTTGTTTCCCCTTTTTATAATTTATTTTTTGAAAAATGGGTCATTTTGACTCTTAACACATTCTACAATTTTGCTCGTTCCAATTTATTTGGGTCCACAACTTTAAAGAAAAGATTCAGTTTAATCCATCAAAATTTTAAATTATTGAATTATATTATGCCTTGATCAAGAAATGGAATATATACTTTATACTTCCAGATTTATTTGAAGTTTTTATTATCTTTTGCTTTTTTATATTTTTTATTATTTTATGTATTTATCTTTTTCTTTAAGTCATGGTTACGTCATATACCAATTTGAAGTTCAATAATCATACTAAAATAGCTTCTTTGGGTTGCAATGAAAGTACATTGCATAAACGATATGTAAGTGACATTTTTATCAGTTTAATGCCATAAAATTAACTTTTACAAAATCTCAAGAGCGCTGCCATCATGTGATCAAGAGAGAACGGGAGTATCGAATTCATCCCAAGTCAGCAACAGCCCCGGGCTAGCTATGAAACAGGCTTGTGAACTAGGAACTCCGTTTCGAAATCTTGGATGAAGAGTTTCATTATTCATATTTTACTGTCTATGCTTTAAAAAGTTGCCAACCAAAAACGAATAATCTTTATGTGAGGGAATGAAATTTTGAATACCAAATTTGAGAAAAAAAACTACTTATGGAAAAACTTTGATAGAAACTTTATTTTTCACTAAAGAAAGATAGGTGAGAAATCAAATTCTTACGGATTTAAGAAAAAAGATAAATAGTACAGGTCATTGTAGGGCTCACTAACATGGATGAAAAATTAAAAAAAAAAAAAAATCGAATTTTATCCCCAATTCTGATGCAGCCTAACTTGTCATGCCTTGCAGTACACTTCTTTTTTTGAATTAGTTAAAAAATCTTGCTTTAACTCAAAGTATCTAATTATTAAATATTAAATATAACAATATTCGAATTTTAAAGGCCAATGTGTGTGGGGTTAAGGCACGTTGGAGAAATTTTAATGTGAAAATGTAATACGAGATATTAATAAAAATATTGATTTCATTCTTAGATGCAGCCATTTATTTGTCATACTTGACATTTTAAGAATGTGGGGTTTTCTAGTTGGACAATCTACTTTATTGATATGGACTTACAAACCTAATCAAAACATGTGTATATGTAATCACCATAAAGTTATTGGTTTTAATGTGTAATTTAAGTTTCTTGATTTTGTATTTCACTTTCAATGGTATATATGTTTGGTATGGACAGGTTTTTTGTATATTATGTTTCTAAATAATACATATGAGTCATGCGTCTATCGTGGATGTTTAATATTACATTCGCCCTTTGTCTCACTGGTGTTTTTAGAGAATTCTAACTCAAATTTATTTCAGGATTATATTCCGGAAAAAAAAGATCAACTTATATCCCAAAATGAACTTCAAACAATTAACCGATTCTTCATTTTAAGGAGTAAAATTTAACTTTGGTCTCATAGGACACGGTCTCATTTCATTTTAGACCCAAAAATTTATTTTTAGCCGCAAATTCAAAATTTTGCAATTTCACTCCCAAAATTATTGAATTATTAATGTGAATCGCTTGCTCATTTATCTCATATTTCGCTTATATTATTCTTAATTATACAAAGAACTGAAGTTATAAATATTTTGATGAAAAATTTGTTTATGAGATCAAAAATACAAATATGGAACTAAAAGTAAATTTTTTGAATTAAAATAAAATGAACCGTGTCTTATAAGACCGAAAATGCAATTTACAACCACAAATATCTATTTGAAGTTTGTATCAAAACAAGTCTAAGAGGTGAACACGTGTTCTATTAGTAAAAGAAGTAAAAGATTCTAAACCAATTAGTAAATTGGACCACACTGTAGGATCCTCAATTCGTCACCTCACATAAATAAAAAATAGTTGAGAACAAAATCTTCAGAATTATGTTAAAATTCAAATCATCATAGCTATATTGTGTTTAATCTAATTTATGCACTTCATGCTCTTTTATTTTATGTAATATGGTAAAATTATTTTTACATAAAAAATATAAATTTAAAAAAAAATATACTTATTTTTTCATGTGTATTTAAGTCTTTTGAATTATATGTAACTTTAAAAAAATTATTGTGATATATTATTAAGATGTAATCGAATCTAATTTGAAATATTATCAATCCAATTAGATATTATAAACTTTAATTGTGATGAATAAACCTTAACCGGACTTAATAAACGTAATCGAGATTCAATACGCCTCAGTTGAACATTTTTCTTGTTCTTTTTTATTTTCAAAAATAAATATAGACATGGTGCATATTAAATAAAATAGAATAAAAAGAAATTTAACTGTTGGTCTCAAATCAAAGATAGTTATTTTGCAGAAACATTGGTGAATAAAACAGTTTTGGAAAATGATAAATCCAAGTTTTATCTCAGCTGACTTTAAACAAGTCAATTTGGTTACTTAAAGTTGTTAGTTGTCGAGTAAGGTCAGTTAGGGTTTCTTCAGCTCTACTCCAGCTACTATCGGTAGTTGGGTTTCAAATCAACACTTAGTAAAAATAATAACTAAAAGTTGTAAATGAGCGAATATTTATAGAGGTTTAGATCTTAAAAATCGTACGTGCTCTCTTCCTTCACTATGAAGTGAATTCACTAATCTTTCTTGTACACGGTGTTTTAACACAGGGTACAATTAAGATTCTTCTCCAATGGGAAGCTACTACCACTTCCAATCGCAGACACTGCAGTCCTCTGAAGCTTTACTGGATCCACTTCTAGGCATCTTAGATCTGCGGGATGAAGGTTTATGTTCTCTTTAGGAACGTTGGATGGATTGGTTGATATCCTTTCTTAGACGAAAGTCTGAAAAAAGGTTCTTGGAAACCTTTAGCTAGGACAACTTTAGGTTCTTCGGTATCTCGAGTATAGAACTTGGAAAGTTGGCTTAGAAAGTTTAAGAGAGAGTTGGACAGTAGAGAATTTGAGGTCGAAATATGCGCATATGTGTGTAAATTCTTCTCCTTGCTTCGACTCCTCTATTTATAGGTGAGATATTTGAATAGAAGCTGTTGTGAGACAATGGACAAATCCCTCAAAATCGACGTCTAAAAATGATGTCGTTGATGTACTTGCAGCAGGCTTTATCACTTCTTTATCCGATGGATATTTGGCTAAAGTTATTATCCGCTGGATAATAATCGGGGGTTGACAGCCTTTTTTGGTACAAATCGGTAGGTCAGCTCTACTACATGTCTTATCACTTCTCACATTTCTTTATCTCAGTTGTATTGGAGACAATTGAGCTTTAAGGTTGACTGATAACTAACTTCTTTCTCCGAAGTGACAGTTAGCTGATCTGGATGCTAGTTTTGGAGTCTTCTTGTCTCTCTCTATTTCAACTGGCCAGTTCATGAAGAACTGTCAGCTGTGTTCATCACAACTGGTTGATCAGTTGTGGACTTTATACTCACAGCTAAAGAAGTCAGCTGTGGTATCTCGCAGTTGTGGCCTCTCAGAACTTGATCTTCCTAACCTTCAGGTCTTGAACTCTTCCAGCTTCAGCTCTCCGCGAACCTAAGCTATTACAAGTTCAAATCTATACAAAAACATTCTAAGATATGTTTTATACTACTGACATGGTTTCTGACATCATCAAAATATTCTAATTCCTAACAATTTTCCCTTTTTGATGTTGTCAAAACCATGTGTGTCTGAAACAATCATAGAAGAAGTGTAGGGAGTTACAAACTTACGTTCCCCCAAACATTCCAAGAATATTGCAAATATTAAATAACTTGTTTTAAAATTTAAGATTTAGAACTAGAATGTAAGAAAGTTGTTGTAGCTGACAACTGATCGCACTTAGCTGTGCATACCCAGTTGTAACTATGTAAAACACTTAACAATCTTTGAGACAATAGGATATTGTCATTCAAAAATGGAGTTCAGTCAATTTTATACATTTTTTGTTTAGATTACATTGTACAAATGGATTTTTGAAACTGAAGACAAGGTACAATGTAAATAATAATAAAAAAAAACTGACTAAACTACTCTTTTGCTGCAGTATCCCCTTTTCTTTGCCTTTTTGCTGCCTTCTCAACTGCCTTGATAGCTCTTGTTCTGTTGCTCTTCTCCTCTGTAGCTTTGAGACTCTCGTATTCTTCCTTATCCTTCTGCTTCTGCCAGTCTTTCCCCTTTTTTACAGTATCAGAAATAACACAGATGCTCTGACTGATGATCTAAAGACTCGAGGAGACAGACTGCTGGACACCAGACATGGCCTGAAGAAGCATCAAGGAGTCCGGTGCTGGCTGTGCTGGGGCAGCTGAAGAGGTGGAGATGTGTCCGCAGGAGCCAGCTTCATGTGATAATGCAAGATCGAGGCTGGGTGTTGGCTGTTGGACAGAGATGGGAGCAAGTTCGGAAAATAGAACCATCTGCATCTCAACAGGGTCATCATCTGAAAGTTGTGCTGCGGGAACTTGCTCCAAAGGCTGAGCAGCAGTCAACTACGCCGGAATGGTGACCTCCAAAGGAGGAGCTGTGATGGCCGGGACTGAGACTGACTGTGGCTGGAAGGAAAAAGCAGTCGAGGAAGGATCTCTGGTCAAGTCAGCTGGTGGGGGTAAGGGCACAACTGGAAGTTCATCTTCAATAGACAATCATTCCCCCTCGTTCAGATCTGGGAGGCCCGACTACATCTCCAAAGGAATTTGTTGCTCCGAGGGAGGGACTTCCTGGTCAGCGTCGTCCGAGCAGCTGGCCTCGGCACCATGCTTGTGCAATTTTTCTTTGACAGCTAGAGACTTGGCAGCTGATGGTGTTGATGCGGCTCTTTCTTCAATTGGTGAGAGGGTAGGAGACTTTGCAGTTTGTCAGCATCAACTGCTTCACCTTCCTCAGTCGTTGTTGTAGAGCAGTTGTGTCTTCTGGAGGAGGTGGAGGCTGAGTCTCAATAGCAACTTGAACTGGGCTGGGCCGAGCTGGACTGGATGGAGGAGTGGATCGAATCATGATCCTGGTAGTTGTCTGGCTCAGCTCACTGGGACGACCGGGCCCTTCATTAGTTGTCCTCTCAGCGGGCAGCTCATCTGATTAAACAGTCAGGCGGTAAGTGATCATTTCCTTCATTCTTTAAATCAGCTCCATTTTCCTCAGTGGCTTGACCAGCTCGTAACCTAGCCACCTCTACA
>AYJT01042083.1:0-12391 GCA_001278415.1 Ocimum tenuiflorum
CCATCATATCCTTGACCTTTCAATTTGGCTATTAATAAACCATGTTTTACAAACAAAGATAGCATATTTTTAAGGAATGAGAATAAGTATCAACCACATGCAACAATCGCAAGAAATCTCTCGATAACACACCCCTAATCATTCACATACCTTAAAACAAATCTCATTTGCTCTTTTGTTGAAACATCCCGAGCCTCAACTAAAAGAGTAAAAACTCTATCTCCAATATCACTAACTATAGCACGCGTGATCTCGGAGACACAAGCTTATGACAATTCTTTTTGGAACTTTTAAGAAAGTTAATTGATTATTTCCAGGAACATTTTCATCCAAAACTTTGAAAATTTCATCATTAAGTTGACTAGTATATACAATTCGTTCAAGAAAATGGCCTCTATTTAAAGGAACAATAGACTCATCATGTCCATGGAAAAACAATCTTTGCTTTAAAAGAAAACGAATAGCATTCACATTAGTGTTAAACAGACATGATAAGCAACTTCAATTCTCGATTGTTTGTTTGAAACAAATTTTGTCACGCTACTCCTCTGGTTCTGAAAATATTCAAACTCTATTCTAGCATTATTGCGACAACTGTCCACAATATGAAGGTTGAATTTTTCCAATGCCCTTTTCAATTTTTAAATTCCTTTTTTCATAAAGGCATTTTATGCAAAATGATCTCTTTTATCTGGATCTTTAAAAAGATAACATCAAAATCAAAAAGCTGCATCATTTGAGACAATATTACATTCGAGCTATGAAAATTATTTATATCAAGCATCTTGACAATTTTTATTTTTTTTATTACCATATGTTGTTTTTTTATATTTATCATCAAATAGTTGACACAGGCCTTTAGTCAAGTTCACTCTCTGTACTTGATCACGAATCTTAATATCAAATTCTTCTATTGATTTTCGTAATCCTTGATCACTACTAATATCATTCAAATCAAATTTTCTCTACTCAGAAAGTATTTTTCAATGGTTCATGAGCACTTGGTTCATTTAAATAAGAGGAAGAGTTAAACCCAACTCTACTAATTCTCTTGAAATATCTTTCAATATGTATGTAAATAAAAAAAATCTAAAACACTTAATATAAAGTTCAAAGCACGTTTAGTCATCATCGTGCATCATGCTCTTTATTTTTGCAAATTGGAGCTGGAGTAATACACCTGTCGCATTTGCAAGTTAATGAACAAATTACTAGAGCATAAAGCCAGGAATGCAATCTCAATGATGATGACTGAAACCATGAGAACTCATTGAATAAGAACAATAACTCTCACAAGTACCAAACTGAAAATTCCAAACTTCAATAATAGACTAATTTCTTTGGCTTGAAATGTACAATAATTATTGCATTCTACAAAACATAGATTAATCAAGTTTCGTACACACCTTTATAGTTCAATCTACCAACTCCTAAGCTGCGCTCTTCCTCATGACCGCATCTGTTTTGTTTAGGAGTAGAACCAGCAGCTCCCACTGCATGTCATGAACTTTCCGAGTGGCTAAAGCAAATACACCGATCACTTATGTCTATCTGATTGCAGGTTAATGGTAATACCATAAATGTCAATGGCTGATAGCAGGATAAAAGAAGAGAGTTGAACAAATTTAAGGAGAGCTTTACATGTATTTTATTTCATAATAGTGCAAAAAGAATGTGGTTCTCATGAACCTGTTCTAGTTCAGGATAACACTGCTTCAAATAACACTAAAGTTGAATTTGATGAAATAATTTTTGCATCATCCAATCAAAATCCAAGGTGAGAAACCTGAAGTCTTTATCATCACTATCTCTACCCATCAAAATCACATGGTGCGAAGTACCTTCAAGCCCCTACAAGTTCTGTTTTGAACCTCCCTTCGCCATAACATGTAATGTGAACTCCACCACTTTCTAGAATATTTTGATGACTGATAAGAATAAATGCCTGAAATGACTTATTCTCTGTGCACCCTTTAACTTTATTCTCCAGTATCCTCTTTTCAACGTACTGAGGCACATATTGACTGTTGACTGTACAGGCCATTTACACCATTTGTGAAATGTTGCCGGTTTCTTCTCCGCCTAGTGACAAGCACAAAGCCTTCTCCATCTCTTGCCTTATTGTTATATACATCTGCTGTCTTTTGGTTCTCACCATCATTGGTCGCAGGTGCCGACGCCTTTTCATCATTTCCATAAAATATCTTTATAATTGCACTGTCATTTGCAATTGCTTCCGCTGAATTACTCGAATATTCATGCTTCTTGTCAGTAACTGGAGCCACAGTTGGAGGATCTGAAGTATTCTGCACTGATTTTACTATGAAACTGAGCAATATCTGCCTTGCTAAATCTGCTTTCTCCGAATCAGAACTGTTTTTCCTGGATCTTTCCCCTCTAACATCAGTTGTAACTTTTTCACCATGATTCTCATCCCCTTTACCAATACCATCCACGGTATTTGAATCAGTAGATAGTTCAGAATCAATGGGAGACTTTGAATCTTCGATATGGGTATTAGTTTGCCATGCTCTTTTAGGAATATATTCAGGTGCATGTGGGTTCATTGTCTTTGGAGATGCAACACCATTTCTTTCAATAATGGGAATTTGGCAGTTCAAAACGCCAGGTCTAATCCGGAAACTCTGGTTTGATCTGTAATACATGGGTGATCTAGGACCACATGGAACAGGTGCAGCAATTGAAGGGAAACCCACTGGTTCGGAAAGTGTGCCTTGGCTGGCTAGAACGTCATAAACACTCGTGGCAACAGTTGAATTCAGTGAATGGGTTAAAGCAAAGACACTTGGACTATATGGCTGAGCAGAAGCTGAGAGTTTGCTTCCATTTGTTTCCACAATTTTCTCCTGATTATGAGGACATTGAGTTTGTTGAAAACCTGCTGGGGAGTGTGTCAACTCGGATCCAGTTTCTTGACTATCACTTTCACTGTCTCCTTTTGCATCTTCTTGATCTGGTAATGAGTCACCTAGAGAAACTCCTTCGCTCCCGCCCTGCTGGGTTGTCTCTTTTGGACTAATGCATATCTGGTTGTCAGTTTTTTCCTCACTTAATTCTTCAACTTTCTCCAGTAAGGGCTTTAGAACCGTACCTGGCGCAGCCACTGCTACTTCTTTGTAAGACAAGGACTTTGAAGCTAAAGCTGTGAGGGTGGCAGGAAGCTGAGATACTTTGGACGCTGAAGTCGGAGAATTTTTGGCTCCCAAAATCTTTGGAGGCACTTTAATTGAATCATCAGTATCATTTGAGCTTACAGTGCTTGGCTGCTTTGTTAGAGACACCTCAGCAGAAACAGTCTTGAGTGTGACTTTATGCCCCTGAGAAATAGCTTCCTTTCTGTAACTCGTTTCCTTATAGTGGGAATGTGCTGGATTAATCTTTAACTTTGTAAGATCTGGATGCTTTCGGTTAGACTTCCTTGTGGCACCATTTCCTGGCCGTCCTTTTGAAGTAGCTTCCTGCCACCCTTCTTCTGACTTTACTTCTAGGATGAGTTGGTCCGAAGGTGGATGTTCATATATGGTTTCAGCGACCTTGAAAAGCTTTTCAGAGGATTTGTTATCTAGCTTGTCCTCTTCATTGCTACTCTCCTCCAAGATAGAATGTATTTTAATATTTCCAATATTCATGGAGTCATCAATCTTTCCCTCTCGCTGCTCTCTAGGGGATTTATCACCACCTTGTATAACCTATGAGATCGTATCAGGAAAAGGCAGTAAATTAACCATAGACACAAAATCTTTCTTCTCTAACTAGGAAAAATTAGAAAAGAATGCGTTATGCATACAGCATTGAGAGAATGAATTTGCAGTTACTAAGTGGAATAGAATGGTTTTAAATCCAATGATTAAAGCATAACCAGAAAAACACCATAGCGAAAGTAGAAATGCTTTTACCAGGAGTTTAGTTTTTGTAAGGTATGCAAAATGTGAAATCATTTCGGGATTGAGATAAAATTAAATAGCAGAATGAGGACAGATTGGAAGAACCATTCAACTGCTTTCTCAATAACTCCAGAGATATGGCTAATATCTAGTCTTAAGATGTTTTAACCAATACAAGATAATACTACCTTTGAACGCCGTTTTCGTTGAGCATCCGAAGCCTTTGACTCCTGATCAGGACTTATAAAATCAAGGAGATCTGACACACTGCAGAACAATGTTAAAAGGATTTGGTTTGCCGGTCCGTACAGAACGTTCAACCAAGTAATACGGGAATAGCAGACCAATACCTCAAGTGACCTTTGCTGGCAATAGATGCATCTGGTTTTGGGGTTCCATTGCGTGCTGCTTCTTGCTGTTCCAAGGCTTTGGACTCAAAATAGTCAAGCCATGCAGCAGCATCCTGCAGGGTACCCAGAAATTAAATTCCGTATATTGCATTTAAAAAAATGGCCAAGTGATAGACACCTGTACATAAACAGCAGTTAGTACATCAACATAGCCGAAAGTGTTTTCATAATAAAAGTAGATGAAACAATAAGGAGAGTATCCAAATTCATGATAATGAAAAACATAATCGGATGAGAAGTATAGATTCTTTTTTTTCTTTGAGCATAATTATTCAACTGGCACTCAGCTTGGAGAAGCAAAATGAGTGAATAACTCGCCCAAATTGAGAATAATTTGCCATCTTCCAGCATAATGTAAGCAACATAGATCCGATAAACAGGTAGTCTCATAGCAGTAGCAATCTATTGAATGGGGAAAAATGAAGGAAAAAAAAAAAAATTGTGAACCTGGGTACGAAGGTCCTCTGCTCCAAGTTTAGACTGAAGAATTTGTAATGTAGTTTGCTCATGCTGAACACTGAGCGTGTATGCTTCCATCAGCGAAAGAGCTATGGCTATGGCATGATAACTAGCAGCAGTCTGGCAGACGTAGAAAATACTATTTTATTGTCAGGTTTATGAGTTTTCAGTAACATGGGCGTAATATTACACATACTCCATTTGTGTTTAATGTCAGTCAAGGAATATGTATAATGCATGTTTATAAAAAAAAGACCTGTATATGATCTGCTCCTAGTAATCTTTGGTTACACTTGAGTGCTTCGTGCAGATATCTGAGAGCAACATGAACATTTCCCATGCCTTCTTCCATCATGGCAACGTTAATGTAAGTAGCTGCTGTATTTGGATGAGAAAGCCCACATGTGAAATGAAGAAGATACAATGCACGGTTGACATATCTGTCCAAAGGCCATGAACAAATTTATTAAGAATTAACTTTAAAAACTATGGTGGACTTAAAAAGCCACCCACAGACACTTTACACCCAATCATTTGGGATAACGCTTGCATCCTCTGTCTTACGAGCAGAGATAGGATTGGAAAAAAAGGATCGGGGAAACCAATTAAGAACAAGTAAGTGCCTTTCCTATTTAATGAAAAACAATGATCCTTCCCTTGTATGTCAGTACATGAAGATCAATATTATTATTGATGTCGGAAACAGGATTCTTTCATTTACTGTGATTACAGGATTTGCAAAAACATACCCCCAAATAAAGCTTCTTGTTACATCTGAAAGAAATATCTTTCGGACCATGAATGTCTCCACATTGAGAAAGAACATAAAACTGAAGATCAAGCATGAATTACAGCTTGAAATATTTGTAAGATCGACAATAAAGGAAAACAGAGACGAAGATCGCGATAAGAAAGGACACTCTTAAAATCATATCAACTTACTTCAGAGCCAATTCAATATGCTGAAGGCGATAATAAAACACTGATAGATCCCCATAGCTCTTCATTGTATCTGGATGATCAAGTCCAAGCTCTCTTTCATTAATATCCAGTGCCTTCTGCTGATATATAGTCGCCTATACAAGAGAATACAAAACGATGAAATTAAAGAGTTACAATAAATGTCATCTAAGTAATCAAAATGTCACTGTATCATAGCACCTGATTTCAAAAAGCATTATCTGATGTTTATAAATTTCTCGTCTATGGCATTTGAAAAGCACCTATAAATTTGAATTTATCATATAATCCAGAATATGGAGCAGTTACATCAAAATGAAAATTTGCTTGCTAGTTACTCATGAAAGACATAAATACAAAGTCATAACCTTGCTTCTGCTAACCATATTCAGCATAATAACATAATATTTCTCAGCAAGTTTCAATTTTTAATCCCAAGAATGAGGGTCATCTTTTGCATATGTTAAAATATTAAATTCTGATTTCCATTGTCCGCTCAAATACAGAAAAGATAGTTTCCACTTACTAAAGCTATAAACAACAAAAAGAGAAAATAATGTCGTGCTACCTGATTAAAGTCTCCAGTATGATACAAGACAACAGCAAGAAGACTGTAAGCACTAGCGGTTGTACGATGATAAGGACCGCAGACAGCTACCATCTTTGCCAATGCCTATGCAATTACAATGTTTGAGAAATGAGAACATTCATCAATGATATTGCAGAACACTAAATTATCTCATTAAATACTAATTACAACCTTTGTTCCATAGTTAACAGCGTCTTCCAGCTTTCCTTTATCTAGTGCAATCTTGGATGACTCCAGGAGAGTTCGACCATCAGCAGAAGAGCACCCTACATGCTGTAAGACATGAAGTGAAAAAGTAATAAGAAACCATCATTTACAAAAAGCTGAATTATTTTGTTACATAATTATGCTCCTACCTTGCAAACTGGCACTATGCTGATGATATCAGAATTTGTGAATGGAGTGGAGCTTTCCAAATCATAGTCCTTAGGCACCAATTCTAATCCAACCTATAAAATTAAGAACTTAATAAACCCTTTCATGTTACAAAAATATACAAGAAAATAGTACCTTATGACAAAGGCCCCTCAGAATTGACAACTGTCTCAAGTGTTCAACTTCATCTTTCAATATCCAACCAAATCTTTTCTCCAAAAATTCTTGCAACCACTGTAATTTGAGAATTTGATCGCTTCTGTCACTGCTGTCAGCATTGCAGGACCCAAGCAAGAAATTTAATGTTGCAGCTATAGCAGTGGACATGTCATCCATGCTCTCAACAGAAGCAATAACAGCTCGAACTACATGCTTATAAGCTCGTGTAACCATTTCATGAATGCAAAGAGACTGTATATGTGGAAGCTTATCTGCAAGTTCAACCTGATTCAAGAATAAAATTAATTTCCATCACACGAGAAACTTGAGGAATTTAGTGGATAGCAAACACAGATTCAACAACAGGAAAATAGTAAGAAATTGTTTACCCACCACACGACCTAAAGAACGCATCTGTAATCCTCTAAGATGCATGAAATCAGTCAGTGTGCGACCATCAACTGGAGAAAGCTCAAGTGATGCAAAATCCGTAACCTGTAAAATGATAGTAGATTGAGAAGGTATAATGGGCATATAGCTAATGGGACATTCTAATAGGTGGTTATAATTTGAGCTTTTAATAAAATGATACCAGCTTGGGTAAAGCAACATCATCATAATACTCGAATGCCATCTTAACCAATTCCTCCATTGACTGCATGTTGAAGCATTAGATCAATTTAGAACAAATATAAGAGGTAATAAATTAAAAAAAGGCCTTTCAGAATTAGGTTAAATAAATTCAAATACAGCTCATCTTAATAGTATCAAACAATAATACCTTTGCATGAAGGCCAGTTCCAGTATCTTTCAATCGTAAGAAGGCATCTTCAGGAACATTTTTCAGCAATTCATAATCAGAAGCACTGAATTTTCCGTATTGTGCACTGCCTTCCATGTTTATGCTGATGGATCCAGCATTCTGTTCTTCATCCTTACCGACGACATTGGGATTTTTCTTTCCTCTAGTCTTTAGCAGTTTAAATTGTTTCCCAAGTCCCTTAACCACAGGCTCAACCTTATTATCATCTTTATGAATGGCAGAATTATTATCTGCTTCCTTTTCCTGCTTTTGTAGATGCTGCACCCAACAAGAACCAAGTTCCCATCTGATACAACTTTCTCCTACAGCAGGATCATCATTCAGCTTCGTTAGACAATCTTTTATTACTTTCCGGATCAGACATCTTGAAGCTTCAACATGCGTAAAATCAGACTGAAGAGCTTGCCCTCTGACCAATGATTCCATGCTAGGCTTGTGAAGCATTAATCGTAAACTGTATAAACATCCCCAGTCAGTTCAGATTGCATAGGCCTAGTTTTCCCACAGAATGCCAGCAAATTATCCACAACTACTCCTTAGAGTTCCAAGCATATAGAACTATAAGAGATTCATGGGAGTCCAACACTGGCATACTCGGAAATTAAGAATTGGGGGTAGAGTCCAAAAGTTCCATACTCAGAAATTAAGAATTGGAGGAAGAGTCCTCCACCTCGGGTTGCAGCGGTAAGCACCTTTCCCATGACCTTAAAGGTCAAAGGTTCGAGTCTATGTGAGGACATCAGGGTGGACTTAAGTTCAAAAAAAAAAAAAATAGGGGTAGAAGATTTATAATACAAAATGCTTTAATAAATATTATTTAATATTTAAAGTTCGATAATAGAGAATATAATTAACAAAGAAAATACACAAAAGACAAATAAAAACTACAATGATAACTGAGTTCATGAAAATAATTTTCAATGCTTGAAGTTGCGACATAAAGAATCAACATCAATATATAGTTATATGAGGAAAAAATATACATTATATTGTTTAACATATTAGGAACTTTGATGAGAAACTTTTGCTTTTATGATTTTTACATTAGGAAAACAGAAATATTATTTAATGGTGGGTTTAAGGGTACTAAGTGTTGGTTTTTTTTGGCCTCAGAAGTGTTAAGAGATAAATATACAGTTGGGGGTACAATAATATCAATATATTCTTAAAAATGGAGTTATATCTAAATATTTAGGTAAAAAAATTATTTTTGGGGGTACAACGGTACCCCCATTTGCAAGAATAGGTCTGCCAGTGGAGTCCAATCTATTATAAGAGATGCACAAACATAACTGTTATCTGCTAAAGAGATTATGTAATCCAGCAAATCTAATTATTTGACTAGTTTGCATGAATCAGCGTATCAGACTGACTCAAAGTGGTCGACCTAAACCAAGTTTTCAGAGTCATCATCTTCATCCTACATAAGCAGCATGCTATTGACACTGATAAATCTAGCAAGCAAGCTGGCAAAAGGTAAATCTATCATTTACGTTTTGACAACAAACTAAAAACATAGATAAAAATGTGATAGCGCTACTCTCTTGATTATGATCCACTTATTCATCTACAGCAAAGCTTGAAAAGTTTTACTTACAACTTCAATTACATACAATCTACTTCAATTACAGTCCATATGGATAACTGCTGAACAAAAGGAGCACCTACCATATTAACCCATCTGGACCCATTAATAAGAGGAGAATTTTCTATTAAGAGCAGTCACCACTTTAAGTAAAAATTTTAATAAGGAAATCTAAATATTTAGAACCTGTTAATATTAAGAGCATTGGCCCCCCCATCTGGTTGGTCCTCAATTTCAATATCTTCTAAAAGGTTCCTTCGACTTTTTACATCACCAACAACCTTGACTGTTGCAGTATAGCCACAATGCCGAACAACTACAATACCCAAAGAAGAGGTATCCTGAAAAAGACAGATAGCTTTATACTCACAGATGACAAGAGTCACAAAAAGGAAAGAATTCGATTACTGCAGATTTATATAAAAGGAGTATGCGCCTCCAACTATAGGCAGGAAAGACTCTGCCAATGTAATTATAACATAATAGGTATCAAATCGAAATTCTTCTGCTTTATTCACTTCCTATTTATGCAGGATGTTGTCCTATGGGGGTCCATTAATTTGCCATGCGTCAAAAAGAACTAGGTCACTCATGATGAGAATTCTGTGAAGATCAGGGTCAACGAACTTCACTTGAGAATAATATGGGAAGGATATATAAAACAGAAAATTACCTAGGAAACAGGAATATATAGGAGCAGAAAGGAACAATGTGGACTGATTTTCTTTGTCATGCTGGTATAAAGTAGCACCAGATATGACACTTATGACTAGCCATCCGATGTTAAGTTTAATTACGCGAACTCTTATTGATGAATGTTTGTTGTTGCTAAAATATCTCCTAAACAATGCTATAAAATTAGAGATACTTTCAGAAGTCCAACCGCAAAATTTTCAACATATCATATGAAAGTGTCAACATTATTCCTGATTCAAGCACCAGCTTGCTGTGTTTTGTTTTTGGTATAATATAATGCATTCAAGAGGCAAGAATTAATTGTGAACTAGAAGTTGCATAATAAGAGTTAAAGTTACTCACATGTACAACAACACTTTCATCGGCAGTTACTCCTTTTAGCAAGTTTCTTTGAGAAACTTCCATCACAGATTCATCCAATGTTTTGCGGCCAATAATCTTGAGTTTCCTTTTCAAGCTAGAACCTACATCATCTCGTTTGACAGTGACAGATAGGTCCCCAATACGACTCTCGTGCACCACTGAACCCGAACGAAATTTAGATGCAGCCTTAGTAGCTGAGGCTATGACCGTTTGTATGGATGAAACAGCTTTAAAAATGGAGACATCCAAAAATAGATTATGAACCAAAAATGCCTTTCTATCACGAACAACTCTCTCTTCCTCAGTTTTGCAAGGTAGCTTTGCCAATATTGCAAAATCCGTCGCCCATGGCCTGTGATCATACTCTCCCAGTCTTCCATGGCCTCCTCCATTTCCTCGCCAGTTTTCATCCTCGGTTGGAAGGGGCACATATTGGGATGAAGAATCAGCAATAGAAGGAGGAACAAGCCAAGTATTGGCACGGAAACCATATGGAAGGTTGCCAAACTGAAAAATGCATCATAGTGATTCATTCATCAATTATCTTTTCAATAACTTCCAAGTTAAAATAGTTACTTCTTTTACGGCAATTAAAAATAGTTACTTGAGCTAAAGAGAAGCTCACCTTATTGTGTTCGACAAAAGCTTTCATCAAGGATGCATATGCCTGCACAGTAACACCATATTTTTAGTCCTGTACCTGAGCAAGGTAACAACTGGATACATTGTGATAATTGGAACCATGTATCACCTAATGTTCTTATTTTTCAAACACCAACGTTGTATTCTGGATTTTGGAATCGTCTGAGGAAAAACTAAATAATTAAGTAGATCATGGATCAGAGTCATAGAGGTTTCACTAAGTAGTGAAACAAATACAACCACCTTGTCTGTTAGTTTCTTTACTAAATCTCGTATGTAATTACATTTGCTCAATTGATTCCGATCCAGAAAAAGGATGGTACAATGTGATTACGCACAAAGAATGCATCCACAGAGAGATAAAATTATAGAAAACAAAATGACCACAATGTGAGGGAACTACTCCCACCAACAAAATCATTTAGAATCTCTTACATTGGCAAAAGCTTGACTTTGCTGTTGCAGTAGATCCACCAAAGAATGGCTCAGTACGTATTGTTTCCCCAAAGTGTAGAAACCTTTCATGGACGCCATGACTTGTATTACCTTCCCATTGCATATCTTTATCTGCGAGCACACAAAATCATTAGTGTTCAATCCAGCAAAACATACCACGAAGCCAGTTACAAATTAATTGCTGCCTTCAATTCCAACTTTGACGCATTATAAATATTTGCACTTGTGAAGAATCACATTTTTCTCATAACGCTCACTAACAATATATATCCCATCCCCCGCAGTACTTTTTTATCTTGTTTTGACGTGGCAGAACGTTAACACAGTTTTGATATCTTAAAAGAATTACAGGACTGGGAGTAAAAAACCATCATTTTCACATTTTAAAAGAAAGGATTTTCTACTGAATCAGTAAAACTCAGTCGAAGTTAAGAAATTCAACAGTTTTACGCGAACCTAGATATTTCTTTTTCAATATTTAACATGATGAACTATCGAATGTCGTTTACCTCGTCAAGGAAGTGCTATAAAATAAGACTAATTAAGAAGAAATCATTCACTACCAAGGATAAAAATGCTAATAGTTCTTCGTAAATGTAGCATATTCATAATCACCCAAAAGACGGGCCTTGGAGAAATAGTTTTGTGATAACCTGCATCTCGAAATAATCACCCGCTCTACGCGTTTCCCCGTCTTTGATTTCCAACCTTCTCAAATCTAGAAATTGCAAAAATAAAAATTAACTACCAACAAATTAAACTATATATGGCAAAAGAGAGAGTAACAAAACAAACTTACGTAGTATGGGCGGGGGGAGGTGAGAGAAAGAGAAGAACTCGTAGAAATCCGACAGCTTCGGAATCGGGTGAATCGCCACCATATCGTAATTTCCCGAAATTGCCGACAGCGCAGTATCCGGTGACCGCAATTCTCCATCTTGCGGCGCCGGCGCTGTTGGGCTCTGATGG
>AYJT01042087.1:0-11227 GCA_001278415.1 Ocimum tenuiflorum
GTTCATTGTCTTGGCAATTTGGTCAATTTGGCTCTCAATCATTTGTATATGTTTTGAGAATTAGAAACATTAGGAAGATGAGGAGCATTATTTTGATGATTTGGAAAGCTTTGAGCATGTAGGTTTCCACGGTTTCCACAGGGTGGATTCTTATAACTTCCTTGAATTTGTGGACTTGGATCCATGATAATTCTATTTTGAACAGTGAAATTGGGAGGAGGCACGAGGGCGTTATGCGGGTTCGCATATGAGAAATTGGGATGGTTGAATCGATCATTGGGATTGTAAACCGCATTCCCTTGCGAGTATGTCGTCCTCGGTTGTTGATAATTACTGAGGTAATTAACATCAACTGGGTAAGTTGGTTCAACCTCCACTATTTGAGGTGCATTATTGAATGGAAGACTTTGGGGCACCTCTCTCGCCCTTTAAACCAAAGAAAATTCTACTCGCAGACAGGCTACTTTCGTAGCCAAGGAATTTGTATTATCTATGGCAGCGATGGGTTGAACCGTCACAGCTTGGGATCGCTGGGTTTGCTCACTAGCAGAATCACTAGCCATATTCTTTAGGATATACCGTGCATCTTTCAGGGTTCCCTTCATGAGAGATCCACCGGTCGATGTGTTAACAAGAGCCTTAGTCTCAGGATTCAAACCACGGTAGAATTGACACACTTGTTATGCATCGAAGAACACGTGGCGAGGACATCTACGCCATATTTCACGATGTCTATCCCAGATTTTCTGAAACTGCTCATCGGCACGTTGAGTGAAAGATGCAAGTTCAACTTGCTTAGCAAGAATAACGACCGTGGGGAAATATTTTTGAAGGAACTGGGATTGGAGATCATTCCAAGTCCTCATTTGACTTTTGTCCAGACTTGAGCCACTATGTGATGTAGATTTGCGACAACCCTTTTTACACCTTTCAAATGAAAATAGTAATCAAAAACTCCCAAAAGTTCAAACATCAAAACCAATTAAATGTTTCGAACCTAATCTACTCCAATTAATCCATTTGAAATCAAAGTCCAATAATTTCCCAAGCTTTTGATTTGAAGAACATTAATTCAAAACTCATTAAAACAACTTTTGATTTATTCAATGAAAAAAATGGAAATCGAAAGATTCAAAGGTTCATTGAAAATCAATTCATTCATTCACTCAAATCATTGTTTGCAACATAAACCCTAGAATGCACCGGGAAAATTTAACTATTTATGGAAGCGATTAAATCAAAAGAAATAAACGGAAGCATGTTTAAATTAACTAAGAAAACGGAATGAAAGTACTTACATGAATTTAATTGAAAACAATAATATCCAACCAATAGTTGTCATGATCCTAGAAGAGGAATGAGTCTAATTGTAAAGCAATAAATCTATCTAAGAATTGAAATAAATCTATCTAAGAATTGAAATACATCTAATCTATGAATTGAAATAAACTAAGACCGAAAAATAATGAAAAAGCTTCTACAAAACGTCACTTGAACCCCTTCTTATAGTTGTGCGTGAAACTAGGTCAAATCCTCGTGACTGGGCTGAAAAGCCCATGAAAAAAACTGAAATGTCGATCAACGGTTCTAAGCCACCGTGCATCATGTCTCAACTGGCGACCCGAGAGTTTCCAGTGTTGGACTGGTCGACGGACTCGACCCACGAACTTCGACCCTCAGACTTTGACCCTCAGACATCGACTCTCAAACTTCGACACTCGAACTTCGACCCTTGGATTTCGACCCTTGGACTTCAAACCTTAGACTCGATCCTCGAACTTCGACCCCCGGACTCACATCACGGAAACCCAACCACCGGTCTGAGAGTTCTTCTATGCAAGACTGGTCGATGTCAACTAAGCCGACGCTCGATGGTAATGTGGCCGGGGCCCTGAGAGCTTCCATCACATTTCTAAGTTGATGGCAATACAATCGAAGGTCGCCAATTCAGAACCGGCGACCCGAAACTCTTCCAAAACTCATGCTTTTCACCCAAAAACCTACAAAACAAAGGAAAACAAGAACGAAACACAAAACAAACACAAAATAATGATAATTCGTCAAAAATAACACGAACAACGACTCAAACAACGACAAAACACAATCAAAACACGCTCAAAAAGACCGATTATTAAGGCCATTAGAGAGAATTTGGAAGGGTTTGAGAGTTTGATCGAGGGGTTTGAAATGAGATTTGGGATATTCTGTATAAGGAAGGTTTTCATTGCGGAGGATCGAAAAATGATCATGAATGAAAATCTTCCTTATATAATAATAGCAGAATCCTTTAACGGCTGGGTTTTATTTCTTGAGAATGAATTCAACAAATTCGATTGATCATGCTGAGATCATGCGAGAAGGCAGTTTCCGGCACATCCGATCGCGTTAGCCACTTTCCACATGGCAGCTTCCAAGTGGATCTTCACTTTGGCTGGTCATAGTCGCATTTAATGCACATTTATGGCATTCGAATATTGTAATTAATACCATAGAAATGAGACATTAATACCCTTCAATAATTATTCCACCTTATTTAATGAACTTTAATGACTGAGAGCTGGGACTCAGTCAATTGTCCTTAGTTGACTAAATGCAATCTTTCCATGCTATGCACACAGCTGAGTACTTGGACTCCGTTGTCATCCCACTAAGGAATTGACAACTGATCAGGTATTAAGCGTCCCACTCAGAGTGATCAATTTGATAACTGATAGTATCCTTGATCAGTTCTTAGTGAGACAGCTGAGAGCTGGGACTCATCTGACTGTCACAAAAAGGAAATGACTAAGCTTGAACTTAATTATCCTTCAGTAGTGGTTTTGAAAGCTGGCAGCTGAGAGCTGGGACTCAGCTGTCCTACACTTAGATCTTCAATTTTCTCCTTTAACTAGCATGTCCAGTTCCAATAGACCCAGTTGTAAACACAACTTGAATCTGGATTCCTGAAGTTGCTTGGTGAATGTATGTGCAAGTTGATCCTCAGTCTTCACATACGCAATTGATACATCCTTCTTTTTAAGGTGATTGCAGATGAAATGATGTCGAATATCCATATGCTTTGTCCTTGGTGATGAACTGGATTCTGTGTGATAGCTATGATACTATTGTTGTCGCAGAATATTGGAACAGCTTCATTTGCAACCTTGTAATCTCACAGTCGTTGCTTAATCCAAAGCAATTGAGCACAGCAGCTGCCTGCAGCTACATATTCCGCTTCAGCTGTGAAGGTGGCAACAGAGTGTTGCTTCTTGCTGAACCATGAGATCAGTTTGTGACCAAGGAACTGGCATGTTCCCCTGGTGCTCTTTCTATCTATCCGACAGCCTACAAAGTCTAAATCTGAGAACCCATTCAGATGCAAACAATCATCTCTAGGATACCAAAGTCTTAGAGTCTCGGTTTTCTTAAGATGACGAACAATCCTTACAGTTGCATCCACGTACGATTTCTTCGGATTGGCTTGAATTTTGCACATACTCCGACTGCATAACTGATATTTGAACGACTGGCAGTCAGGTATAACAGGGATCCTATGATTCCTCTGTAAGCTGTAGGATTTACTGGTTCTCCTTCTTTATCGAGTGTCAGCTGGGCATTCATGCTCATTGGAATCCTTAAGGTCTTTGTCTTCTCCGGGAAATATTTCTTGATCAGCCCCCGAGTATACTACTGCTGGTTAATGAAAATTCCTTGGGGCATCTGCTTAACTTGAAGTCCCAAGAAATAGGACATCTTACCCATCATACTCATTTAAAAGTAGCCTTGTATCAGCTGCACAAACCTTTTACACATCACTAGGTTTCTTGAGCCGAAGATGATGTCGTCCACATAGATCTGAACTAACAGCATATTGCCATCATTTTCAATGCGGAAGAGAGTTCTATCTATCCTTCCTTTTTGAAATCTGTTCTTCAGCAGGAACTGTGACAAAGTCTCGTACTAAGCTCTAGGAGCTTGCTTCAAGCAATAGAGGGCTTTCCTTAACTGATAAACTTTGTTCCCTTGCCCAAAGTCTAGTGGTTGTTCCATACAAACTTCTACGGTCAACTCACCATTCAACAAGGCACTCTTCACGTCCATTTGATAGACAATGAAGACGTGGTGAGCTACGTAAGCTAGGAACAGTCTGATAGCCTCAACCCTTGCAACTGGTGGAAAGTCTCGTCGAAATAGATTCCTTCACACTGGGAAGGTCTGCGTCGTCTAATATGTCTTTAACTGAGTGATCTCTTAGCCATCGAGGTAGTTTGATCACATCAACTGGGACGAGTTGGGCATCTGAAGGATGAAGAACAGCTGAGGTAGGAGAGTCAGCTCTAACTGGAACATCCACCAAGTTTTCGGACGAATCAAACTCCTCCATCACAGATCTTCCTTCAAGAGCTAGGGTTCCAGTGGTTTCCTCCATCACAACCCTTTTGCCTAGAGCTGGGGCTCCAGTGGTTGTCTCCATTACAGCTCTCTCGCTGAGAGCTGGGGTTCTAGTTGTTGTCTCCATCTCAGTTCTTCCTTGAAGAACTGGGGTTCCAGTGGCATTTCATTCTCAGTTGATTGTCCAGCTGGTTCCTCAGCTAAGCTGGGTTGAACTGAAATTGGATTAACTGCAGCAGAGCTATCTTTGGTTAGGCCTCCAACATGAATTGAGGTTCCCCCTACTTTAGTTGTACCTTCAGCTGAATCAGAAAAGTTTATTTCTCTTAAGGTCTCAGCAAGAACTTCTGCATCACAGACCTTCCCAGTTATTTGGAGTCCGGCTGAGGAAGCTGAACCTTGATCTAAGGTCCTAGAAATTTGCCTCGCTGGTTTAGTTAGTTGCACACCACGGGTGTTGCCCAACTGAACTTCAGCTTCATCGGCTTCTAGGAAGATCAAGGTCAGCTCTGCAGTGTTTCTGCACACTAGAGTAGACTCATCAAAAATCACATTATATGTTATTTCCACAAGACGGGTTGTCTTGTTGAATACCCCAAACGCCTTGTGATAGAGATATCCATAACCAAGGAAGACACCTTCATCAACTTTAGGAGAAAAAGTATTCAACTTAGATTTTCCATTATTGTGAATATAACATCGGCAACCAAATGCACGTAGATAAGTTAGATAAGGCTTACGACCCTTATACACCTCATAAGGTGTTTTATTGAGTCGTAGGTTGATGGAGCGGCAATTCTCAATATAGCAAGTTGTGTTCATGGCTTAAGCCCAGTAGCTTTGACCTATCTTAGCATCAGATAGCATGGACCTTGCAGCTTCCTTCAATGTTCGATTCATTCTTTCTGCAAGGCCATTCTACTGCGGTGTCCTCGGAGCTGAGTGCTCATGACTGATCCCAAGATCCGCACAGATATCCATAACTAGTCCATTGCAGAAACTTGTCCCATTGTCCGATCTGATCCAGGTCACTTTGCAGCTTTTCTCATTCGGAACCTTTAGAATCAACTCCGGCAACACTATCTTCACTTCAACTTTACTTCTCAGGAACTCTACCCACGTATATTTGGAGAAGTTGTCGATCATCACCATGGTGTAACTCTTCCCTCCAACTGACAGGGGAGTAATTGGCCCGAACAAATCCATGTGAAGAAGTTCCAGAATGCGGGACGTGCTAGTAGTAATTCCCCAGTTTTGGTTCAGTCTGGTTCCAGTTCGGAACTGTCGGTTCCACGGTTCCAAAAATCTAGAACCAGAACTGAACGGCTGGGAAGGGTAGCAGTGCCGGTTACGAACCAGGAATCGACAGTTTTGGTTTCTTGCTGGTTCTGATTCAAACCGGCAGTTTCCAATTTTTTTATATATAATTTTGAATTTTTAAACTCGATTTGATATTAGTTACCAAGGCTGGATTTAATATACCACAAACACATGTTTTTATAGCAATATGTTTGTGTATAAAAAATTCATATTCCATGGATGTTGGATGAGGAATTGATTCCATTCACATTTTATTCAAAGCCCTTGTGTTTTAGAGCTAATACATGATAGATGTGGGATAAAAGAAATTGCATTGCATAATACATTGAAAGCAATCACCTTGTCCCACATTGGTTGTGTAGTAGCCTTAGGCACAAGAAGATGGCTATAAAAGAACAAATACACAAAAGATTCAGGACAAAAATCCATTTAACCTTTTTTTACCTTGTCCCACATTGGTGGCTTATTAATTTTGGGACAAGAAGATGGTTATAAAAGAGCCAATTTTCGGCTAATTCATTTAAAACTTTTTTACCTTGTCCCACATTGTTGGCTTATTAGTCTTATTAATCTTTGGGACAAGAAGATGGTTATAATAGAGCTAATATACATAAGATGTGGGATAAAGATAATTTTTATTTTTTTATTTTTTTTTGTAGAATTGCCGGTTAGAACCGCCGGTTCCACGGTTTTATTTTTCGACAACTGGAACAGGACCGTGCAAAAAGAACCACGGTTTAGGTTTCGATTCTGGTTCTAGCGGTCCAATTTTGATCCGATTCCGCCGGTTCTGGTTCCAAATGGACACCACTACTTGCTAGGCTTTACTGCTTTTCCTTTAAATGATGCTTTTGTCTCTTTCCAAGCTGGCATGCTCCGCAAACTCCTTTCTTTTTCAATACCTCGGCTGGCCATCCTTCCACCAAGTTGTGCCTGAGCAGTTGATTGATCATCTTGAAGTTTAGGTGGTTTAGTCTCTTATGCCAAAACCAGCTGGTCTCCGCAGAACTTCGAGAAACTAAACAGGAGTCGGAGCAGTAACTGTTCCAATCAACAATGTACAGTCCACCTCATCTTATTCATCTAAGAACTACTTCCTTGGATATCTTATCCTTAATATAGCACTTCTTCTTCATGAATACTGTCTTATATCCATTCTCTCCAAGTTGGTTGATGCTCACTAAGTTGTGTTAGAGATTTGAAACCAGCGAGACACCAATGAGGGTAAGTCCGTCTATTCTGACTGTCCATGAAGCAAATATCCTTCCTCTACATTTATCCCCGAAAATTACTGACGACCCACTGACTGGAAAAATATGTGCCATATTGTCTTTGTTTCCAATCATGTGCCCTGAACAACCGTTGTCCAAAATCCAAACTTCATTATACCTTGGCGGCTTACAGCTATCTTCTATGAGCTGTAATCATAGAGAAGACGGTTTAGGTACCCATCTTGGTTCGGGTCCTGAGGGGTCAGTACATGTATGAACTCTTTTAGAATCCATACTTGTTTGAATTTAAGACCTTGAACCTTTTGGGTAGCTTGTTTCACTGCCTTCTTCTTCATTCTTAATTTAAAATACATGCGATCATGATGTTTGTTATTAAATCGTGCATGTGTGTGTAAGTTACATTATATAGTTGGGTTCATAGCTAGAACTTGTCTTTTGTTGTAACCTGACCCTTGGACAACTGTCTTGGGCTTCCTGGATTGATATCCCAACCCTGGATGGTTGATTCTCTGAATCTGTTGGTTGTACTCAATCTGTTGGTTGTACTCAACATAACTGAGTCTCTTCCCTTGCGGGTGTCGGCTGGTGAGGGTCTCCAGTCTAACTTGGCAGAACTGGGGTGACTCCAACTTGCTTTCGCATGGCTGGGGTGTGAAGTAGCTGGTGCCCTGGGCAGCTAAGTATCCCTTAGCTTTACAGCTTTAGGAAGGGCAGTTGGCTTTGCAGTCAACCGACCTTTTTTCAGCTACATGCGATCATGATGTTTGTTATTAAATCATGCATGTGTGTGTATGTTATATTGTATAGCTGGGTTCCTAGCTAGAACTTGCCTTGTGTTGTAACCACGAAGTCCTGATCCTTGGACAATTGTCTTGGGCTTCCTGGATTGATATCCCAACCCTGGACGGTTGGTTCTCTCAATCCGTCGGTTGTACTCAGCATAACTGAGTCTCTTCCCTTGTAGGTGCCGGCTAGTTGAGGGTCTCCAGTCTAACTTGACAGAACTGATGTGACTCCAACTTGCTTTCGCATGGCTGGGGTGTGAAGTAGCCAGTGCCCGGGGCAGTTGAGTATCCCTTGGCTTCACAGCTTTCGGAAGGGCAGCTGGCTTTGCAGTCAGCTGTCCTTTTTTTAGCTGTGCAACCTTGGGGACTACAGCTGGCCTGGATGGCTGACCAGTTCGGATTTTTCTGGAAGAAAGAATATCTTCTCCTTACCCTTATTCATGCACAAACTTGTTTTGTCATTCAAGGTGAATGGGTCATGACCTAACCCACTCTTTTCAGTGCATGATTTTTGCATGTTGATGAGATGTTCTAAATCTCTCGAGCTTTTATTAAAAAGATGCAAGAATTTTATTCTGCTTGAGGTTTTTAGATTTTAGGATTTCTAGTTCAGTTGAGAGGGCTGAATTTTCTACCCTTAGTTTCTCAATGACAGCTGTTAGTGATTGAGCATTATCCAATTCAGCTGTCAGTTTTGAAACTTGCTCCTTCAGAGAAACATTTCATGAGTGATCTTGCTTTGCAGCATTTACATGTATTTGAAATCTGCTGAAAGAGATTCTAATGTTAGGTCCTCAAAGTCAGAATGACATGACTCCAAGTCCTCATTTTTGTGCTCAGGCACATGTAATGGCTAGGAAGATTTAGTTACCTCCTCATCTGAGGTCATGGCAGTTCCAGCTTCTTCTTCCCGGATGTCAGCCATAAATGCCACAAGTTGCTCCTCATCATCAGAGCTACTGCAAGAGTCTGATTCTAGAACCTGATCATCACAAGCTATGTCGGGCATCTTGGTTCTAGTAAGTGTGGCCTCTGCATATGCCTTTGAAACCCTTTTTTGGAAGCTTTTCTTTAGCTTCGCTCGTTCTTCCTCTCCAATCTGTGGATAGTCAGATTTTGAATGATTAGGAGAGTTGCATTGGAAACATGTCTGTTGTTTTTGCCTTTAGAACTGCAACTTGTTGGACTTCCTTTCTTCAACATCTTGAGCCTTAAGTTGGGCCTTCTCAAGCTTCTTTGCGAGGATCCTCGTCTGCTCCTCCAACTCTTAAACTGAGCTGACAGGAGTTTTCTCATAGGACAATTGCTTTTCAACAGTTACAGCTGCAGAGTCTGTAAACCGAGACTTTTTTTGCTTCCTTGTGAGAACTTCTTCTTGACAAAGAGACCAGCATCCTCCAGCTTTGACGGTTGCTGGGTAACCTTCTTTGCCTCATGCTTGTTCAAGCGAGCAAGAACGAACTCATGTGCTTGCAAGGAGGCAAACACATCCTTCGTTAGCATCTTTCACAGGTCTCTCTCCTTGAGAGCAGTCACTTTAACGAACTAATCGACTCTTGGCATCCTGGCCAAGATTTTAGCGTTCAATTCAGCAACTGGGTATGAGCACCCCAAAGCTAATATCTCGGTGACAATGGAGTTGAGCTTCTCTTTCGGTCTCAAGCTTGGTATGCTCAATGGTCCCTTTCAACTCATTCAATACTCTTTACTAAATCAATCGCAAAAGCTTGTAACTACCAATTGAGGGTCTCATAATCGTTCTCTAACAACTTGAAACTGTCTTTGAGTCGGCAAAATGGTGCTCAAGGCTCAAGTCTTCAAAGTAACTTGAATAAAGTCCATAAAGGTGTTCATTTTCCAAGATTGATGATAACACAATTCTAAGTCTTACTATCTTTTTTACATTCTATACTACTCTTTTCTCCGACTTGCTTTCTATGTTGAACATTGAAGACCGTTCAACTGCAACTGACGCAGTTATACGGTGTAATGGTAATTTTTTTATTTATTTGTATTCAACTTGACATATTTGAGTCGATAATCCTTACTAATCAAATTCTTCCTCAACAACCCTCCACCATTGTATTTTATAATTTTCAAAAATCTAAATAATATAAATTTTTTCGTTCCTACTTTTTGATCAGCTGGAACTCCAGTAAATATTGAGTCTTTAACTTATTACATATTTAAAATATGAAAAGATTTGGGAGGAAGATTAGTTTGCAATAGAAATATATATTTTTTCTATATTTATAAATCAATTTGAATGTAAAATCTAAAACTCGAAAATTATGTTATTATAAAAATAGTTAAACCACCATACAAGTATCAATATGTAACTATCATATTATATTGATCTGTAAATATATATATATATAGGACCATATATATATACATAGGAATGTAATCATAGGTTAACTCATTTTTATATGTGAACTAAGCACTCATTTGGACCGTTGATTAAGTTGGATTGAATGGCTGGATTTAGTGCAGATTGGCGTACATGTACTAATTTTTATAAGTTGCTTAGGAGCATTAGTGGAAACAATCGATAATTAATATTGGGATATATTAGCATGGCATATCTTTGACTTATATGTTAATAACAAACTTCCATATTTAAGTTGCACAGTATTTGGTAATTGATTCACCAAATTTCGTGGCAATTTCGTTTCTTATATGATAGCGCACAGAATTATCTCATGTGCACGTGACATGCATTTCCTTTTTCAATGAAGTGTTTCATATGCAAACATAAACGCATATAATATGCAATTATAAGCTTCATATATGCAATATGAAAATACAATGTATATTAACCAACACAAAAGATCATTATATATTAGGTCATTTGATTTTTTTTCTTTAAAATTTTGTTGGCTGATTAATCCAAAATGCAATTTGTTTAAGTTAATTTGCATATAAAGAGATCGGCACCATACCGCCTGGAATCTGGAATTACACTTGAATAGGACCAAAACAGCAAACTTATAGCGTTTCAGATATGGAATCCTCCATTTGCATAACGGCAACACACAAGATTTGCATATATGCGAACATCAAGAAGATATAAATATGCAATGCGTTCCTTGGTCAATGAATATGCAATTCGTTGATGTGTAAACATAAACATATATGACATGCATTTATAAGTTTAATATATCCAAACATCAACAAGATATAAATATTAAGTGCCGAAATGATACGATTGGTAACTGTATGCACACATAAACGGTTCTGATATGCAATAATATATTTCCTACATGAAAAATGAATCATATGCAACCTTTATCCCATTGTTTAATATAGTTTGCTTATGTTGTGCTTAACATTTTGATTGGTTGATCAATGAATATGCAATTTGTTGATATGTAAACATAAACATATATGATATGCATGTATAAGTTCCATATATGCAAACATAAAGAAGATTGAAATTTTTGCCAAAAAGTTGTCACAAGTGTATTTAAGTTGAAAAAAAAACATAAAACATAATAATCCTGACCGAAAAAAAAAAAA
>AYJT01042089.1:0-17264 GCA_001278415.1 Ocimum tenuiflorum
ATAAATGCACGATTTATGGTGCAAACAACATAAAGATTTAAACTTTGAAACCAAAAACCCTAAAACGCAAATGCTTGTTTGAAAAAATTTCAAAATAAACCCCAAAACACTAAAAACATAAAAATCCTTAAGTAATCCAAAAAATCAACTGCAAAAAAACAAGTATATGCATATTGTATGCATATGCAAGCCATATGCAGAGAAAAAAAACAAAAAAAAAATCCATAAATCCATTTGACCACTGTTAACGTTCAAAAAAAATGAAAAGAAGGAGGGATGGTAACCGGATCCAGATGGCGAAGAAGTACAATTTTTTCCCATTCTCTCCCTCCCGTTGTATCATCTTCAAAAAGCAGAAGTCGGATGTAGAGAAATGGAGTGGGAGATGCAAAAGATATTTTTGTTTTTTTGGCGGTTCTAATTTCAATTAAATGATCATATATATGGAAAAGATATGGCATGTGGAGTACCATTATTCTGGCGGTTGTTAATTAATTCAATTGCGGGATACGATGTGCTAAAGATGATGATGTTCCCTTTTCTGGCGCCCGCACAAAATCTGGATGCAATGTGGGTGAATGTGATTTGACAAATGTAACCCCATATACAAACCAAACACACATAGCATATGCAATGCGTTTTGGGAAAATGTGGATTTAATCTGATTTGTCGTTCCACAAAATGAGTGGTTGGATTTTGGTCTTAGTTATTATACTCAAGGGTTTTCCACTATAATACAACCCAATATATATATTGATAAATCTATCATACATTAGAAATAATATTTTACATTTGGTTAAATGGTTGATTATAAATATAAAAAAAATATATTAGTATGAAACTCACTCACGAAACCAGTCCTTGTTCGAGTCTGTGGACTATACACACAGGAAAAGAACCGTAGAAATGACACATCCATCTAAAGACACGAGCAGTGAACAATTGCAGTATAACTTAAGATGAAAGGTTCATCAGCGGTGATCTACGCTGTAGACACCGAGCTCTCATCTCCTCAAATGAGTACTCCATCTCCTCTTCAGCTGACTTACTGGAACAGAGAGCTGTTTGCCTAGAAGCCGGTGTTCTAGCTGTTTGCATTGGTGAAGGTGTTGAAGTTACACCTCTTGTTATTTTCTGAGGTACTCTGTTCTCTTGCTGCACTCTGGGAGGGGTTCTGTTAATTGTGAGTAGCTTTTGCCACAGCTCATTGTGTTTTTTGTTCAGGTCTTCCATTATATTTGATGTGTTCGACTTTGATGGAGTTGCCAGAGATATAGGAGAGAATGGCTTTCGCTTCATTGCCAACTCTGACGACAAGTTGGAGGAATGCTGTTTCATAGTAGTGCCAACCATGCCTGGGCCTCTCCTCTGAACTGCAAATCAAGAACCCAACATCAAAACTAGCATACATTTTTAATATAGCCAAATAACAAAAATTCATCATATTATCCATTTTCTATTGGACTTTTTCTGGCAGAGGTTAGTTTTTTTCTTTTTTGGAGGATAAATACCAAAAGGTGGCACCTTAAGTAGCTAAAATGACAAGAGGATTACCTGAATGGGAGGGTGCAGGTTTGTCATCCTTACGACGGTTCTGATTCACACATTCATTTTTCTTTGCTGTTCGAATATTGGGAGAAGCTTTCAGTGGAGGAGCCACACGAGCCTGTGCTATAGGTGTACAAGGAGAAACTTTTCTATTAGTACCACCAACATATGATAATCTAGGAGCTTTCTTCACATTGGAGTTCTTTATGGGACTGGGCTTTGATCCAAAAAGAGCTTCCCGCTCTGTTATTAAATGTTCGTGTTGTTTCTTCTGTTCCTGAAGCAAAATATAACACCCACAAACTCAGAGAGAGTGAAAGAGTGGTTCCAACTTTAAAATTAAAAAAACAATAAAAATTATAGATTAAATGTAAATGCATACCCTCTGCCTTTTCCGTTGTAGTTCTATTTCTCTCCTTGCAACTTTATACCCTTCCAGCATAGTAAGCAGACGGACCTAGGAAAAGAGAAATAAAAAAGAAGATGAAAGGAAAATTTAATTTATCCCTTGAAATATTTACATGTCAAACTTGAACGGTGAAGAACTTACACCATCATAAATAAATTCAATTCCTTTATCATTTTCCCAAGCTAAGATTTTTGAAGCCAACGTATCCACCATTGCTGTTGCATCAGAACAACAATAAGGAAAGGAAGTACATTTTTATCTGTTGTGATTTAATTTAAGACTACTGCATAGGAAGGTGCTACTGCACCTGGAAGCTTATTGACCAAAGCACGAGCTTTTTCAGCACGTTTTAATGTAAGATGGGCACCTCTCCCAGCATTATAGCGATTATCATCCTACAGGAGCATAATAATTACTTAAAGCAATTGCACATTCAAAGCATCCCTCAAAAGAAACAAGCAAGACAAACCTTATTATACTTCTCCAGCCAGCTTTCCTCTTCACATGCTGCCATCCATTTCTCAACCTTCTCAAGAATTTCTTTCCTGTTAAGAGCCTCCTCTTTAGCTCTAGCAATTTTAAGCTCAATTTGATCAAGCACACATTCAGCATCAGTGGCTCCTTGAATTAAAAAGAAGAAATTAGAATCAGAAAATGAGAAATTATGTTGAGGAAAGAATTATCACTATCTTGATCACAAGGGAAATACCAGAGTCAATAGCATGTATTGCTATTTCCATTGCTCTATCTTTTTCTGGAATAAGATGAGTCTTCCTACAAATAGCCTCCAACTCTGCTTCCTTTTTTAGAACAAGCTCCTTCATCTTGCTTGTTTTCAACTTCTCCAATCGAGAAACTTCTGCCGCGACCTGGAAAGTTAAAAGTTGAATTGCTTCACTACCACTTCGGCGTATCTCAATATTTTTTCAGTGAACACAATCCAAGCCAGGAGTAATAATGAGACATTTGACTCACAGAATTAATATAGTCAATAGAAAGTATGTCAGGCTCAGTTATCTCATCTTCTGAAGCAGCTAGCTTACAAGTAACTTTCTGAAATATCAGTTGTTCTTCAATTGGTGTGTCCATCAAGTTCCAGAGCTCTAACAATGAAGTCGTGAGGTCTTGTAACTGCAAATGTGAACACAGTTGTCAAATATTGTTGCATGGAGGAATAGATAGTAAAGACGTGCTATAATATAAGCACAGTCTAGAAATGTGTGCCTGCTGCATCCGCTGTAATTTGAGTTCTCTTAGATGTTGTATAGTAGTCCCCAGTTGCTCTATAGTGCTGTTGCTAATGTTTTTTGAACTTTCAGATTCATCTAGATTTGGATGAATTCTATTGACAACTTTTTTAAAATTCAAACCAAGCACTGTGCACAGAGAGTTCAAGGAGTTCAGGCGGTCCAGTGTCACCTTCTTACGAGTAATCTGTACATAAGATTACACATGATACAGGGGAAAAATATAGAAATGTAATACAATAGAGGTGCAAAGGAAACAAGGAAAATATAAACCTTTTCTTTTTGGAGTGCCTGCAACTCTTTGTGCAATTCTTCAAGCCTCTTTATAGAAATATCGGCTTCATCATTTGCTGGTTCATTTGAAGAAAATCCATCTGAGCCACAGATTTCATTCTCAATGCTCTGTACCTCAAGTAAGACTTCAAGCACTTTATTCTTCCTGTCATTTTTTATCTTTCTCATCTCCTCTATCTGTGGAAGGATCATTCTGAGTTCATCCTTCAAACTTTCTGGGTTTTGATCAGACTGCATAAAGAAATACCAGTCATTGGCAAACAGCATAAGCAATATCTGCATTCTATGTCTTTTGTAAGCCAATTTTAGTCAAAACACCAACTTCACAGAGTTTTCATATTTATAACAGTGAGTAGCTTATATGGATATGTATTCACGTTAACACAATTTCTGAAATCATAGAAGCTTCAGATGGCTTTGACACTGATCAACATGTTGGTGATGGAGAAAATTACATGTGAAGTACAAGCCAGCGACTGAAAGAAACATCAATGATAAAAGGACAAGAGTAGTGAATATGTATACTTATCAACCAAATTAAAGGCTCACCTGCCTGATATGCACTGGTCGCTCTCCAATTGCGGAGCAGATAGAAGCAAACTCTGCTTCAGCATCGGCAATTGCCTGCTTCAACTGAGCTCTACACATGTTTGCCTGATCCACTTTTCTTCTGAACACTTCTAAACATTCTTGTTCAAGTTCAAGCAAAATCCTATCCCTTTCATCATTAGATTCCCCGACTTCATCCCATATTATCTGGAGGACACAGAAGATGATAAATGACTATAGTTACAAGTTTATGCAATAGTATTGATGTAAGAAATTTCTGTCCAAGCAATCCATGGACATTTAAGAACAAAAAATTTTTACAGCAAAAGTAGGGCGTTAAAAAAGGAAATTATAACAAGTTGTAACTTGAAACCTAATTAAATTACCTGCAGTTCGTATAGAAGAGATCCAAGTGCTGATTCAATACGCAAAATCATATTGCTTTGACATGCTGACATTTTAAGATAACTAGACCTGCCCAGGGGAATCAATTCATTGTTATACCATTAGCTAGAAGTGCAGTAAGAGAAATACAGTGGCAGAAAAAGCTAATCAAAACTGTGCGAACTATAAAAACAAGTAAGATGGATAGTTCCACTATCCTAGGCAACAAACCGAAACTTAATTAAACGGACTATTATGGCATCAACTGAACTACATAACATAAATAATCACTTAATGTTAGAAACAAGGCCTAATACTCTTTTATTATAGACGCATTACTAAAAATAAGTGAGCAACTCTACCTGATAGATAATCTTTCATGTAACAGACCCTTGTGAGGATGATCTCAGACTAAAAATTATGTCCTTGCCACCCATATACCTGAACTTGTTGGACCAGCCTTATGTCTCTTTTACAAGGAGGAAGTATTAATGCACGACCTTTATTTTTGTTACTATAATTAATCTCATAACTGCTCTGTTTTATTTTTAGAAACTGGATTGGAGTCTGAAATAAATCGACTTGCGAGTAAAGCATAATCTTTTTGTTACAAACTTGGTTTAAATTATGAACAATATCAAATTATGACACATGATATTTTGGGTTTGACTATGTTAGCTAGATAATTCTATTCTCTAATGATCGAAGTCACCTTCCTCTTAATGAAGTTCATAGTAGGAAAAGCATGCCTATCCTCTAGAACTAATCCACAAAGAAGAGGGTAAATCTTTAAGAGTGAAAAGTATTTTCTTTTCCTTTCTTTAGAAAATCAGGTCATAACCTAATAGATTCTCGTCTTTCAAAAGTGATTAAATTGTCTGAGTCGTTATTAACCAGAGGCTCAAAAGTGAGGGTATCATATCCAATCACTTTGAACACATGCGAGGAAAATGACCATCTGGAAGATGAGCTCATATACTTCACGATTAAAATTCACAAGCCTTTTAGTGAAGTTAAAAGGACATTTAGCAAACATTAAGAGGCCTATATTGCTAGAAGTGCAAAGATTGTGTACTTCAAAGTGATGTACAACTAGTTGTTGCTAAATTTTGTCATACCAGTTGAAGAATCCCCATCGAGAGCAATGAGGTACCACAAGTAAGAAATGTTGACGTAAAATTTTTCCCCCATTATTTAAATAGAATGAGCACGCATTCTTCACGATCACTTTTATGAACGCGACCAACATACTAAAAGCGTAAGTTTGATAGATTAGATTGATAGCATCTAGGACAAAACTAAACCTAATTCGTAAATATCAGACTCCTATAGTAAGTTTAACCTTGTCTAATACTGTTAACAATTAGCCATTTTTCCGGAAATTATATGCAATTTAGCATGAGAAAAATCGGTATGCTTCTTTCAATCCATTCTCCCATTTTCAGGGGATTGAATCTCCTAATTCTTTCGTAAAAACAGTAAACAGCGGAAAAAGTAGATCGATCGCAAGCGCACCTGGAAATAAAAAATCAGAAGCAACGGCATGTGCTCACTTGATTAAAATTCTGAATCAGATCGGCGTAATTTGTGGGCATGAATTGGAGAGCAAGTTGTGTTGGCAAAGTTTAAATCAAAGATAGGGAAATGGAGTTTTTGGGAAATTCGACCGTTAAATTGAGTGGGTTTAGTTAGTGCATGTCCAAGAGTTTAAATTTCAAAGTGCGAGAGGACAAATACTGGAGGAAAGCGTCAAAGGGTAGTTGTTAACTCGCCACGTGCCACTAAAAAGTCAATTTCTTTTATTTTATAATTCTAAAATAGTAGTACAGGGTAATTAGTGTGAAATTTGGTCAACTCGTTATTTTATCAATGATTTTGAAAAATAAGGTAAAATACTCTCAAGTTTTTTTTTCTGTTATGATATTTTATCATGCCGTCAGTTATGATGTTAAAACTTGCCCCGCCACATGTTAAATTACACGTTAGCGCCGATGTGGACGCCAGCGTATAATTGTTATTTCTTAATATTCTGAGAAAACAAAAACGACGTTGTTTTGGGCCGAATGACGTTGTACTTTCTAGCACCACCCAAGAAAGTGGATCATGAACTAGGGAGGATTTCATTTTTATTCTTCCATGAAATTGAAAGCCGGATTTCAGAAGATTCAGAAAAATCTTAAGCTAAACAGATATGCAATCAAATGAGCAAAAATACAACAAAAAGGAAAAGAGAAATTGAATCCACCTACCCTTTCCAACAAACGAGATTTCAAGCAAGACCCAGATTCAAGACAAGATCCAATAATTGCTGGAAGAAATGCAAGAACAATACTTCTTTCCCACAAGAAAAAGTTTATCACTAGACAAATAAATTTGCAAAAGACTAAGAATTCACGCAAGAAAAGGCGTCGTCGTTGGGAGCAGAGGGGGCGGTGTCGCAGCTGGGAATATTTGAGGGGGCGGCGTCGCCGGATTTCAGGAGATTCAAAAAAATCTTAAGCTAAACAGATACGCAATCAAACGAGCAAAAATACAACAAAAAAGAAATGCAAAATTTGAGGAGTCTGAATTCGTCCACCCTTTCCAACAAACGAGATTTGAAGCAAGACTTAGATTCAAGACAAGATCCAATAATTGCTGGAAGAAATGCAAGAACAATACTTCTTTCCCACAAGAAAAAAATTCTCACTAGACAAAAAAATTTGCGAAAGACTAAGAATTCACGCAAGAAAAGGCGTCACCGTTATGAGCGGAGGGGGTGGCGTCGCAGCTGGGAGTATTTGAGATGTAGACGGCGACACCTCGCTTGTTGCCGTTTGAATTGGGTAAAATTTAAGGGTGGGTGGTGATAGTATGTAAGACGTAGTTTGGCCCAATGGCCCAAAACGACGTCGTTTTTGTTTTTTCAGAATATTAAACAAATAACAATTGCATTTATAGTAAGTCAATACATGTCATCACCAACTTTTGCTCATTAGAAAAAGTGGAGCAAATTTTATGCTATTTAAAAGGAGTGTCTGGACATGGAATTGTGTATAGTAATTATGGTCGTGATAAAATTGAGTGTTTACTGATGCTGACAGGGCAGGATCCAAAGAAGATCAGATATCTACTTTAGGATGCTGTGTTTTTGTTGGAAATAATCTGATTTTTTGGACAAGTAAGAAATAAGTAGTCTCCCGATCAAGAGTGTTGAGTTTGAATATAGAATCATGAATAAATTTATAAATTACTTTTGAAAACTGATGGATCAATATTTAACAATCCTATTCCTTTTTTAAATGACATTTAAATTATGAATTTCTTGATGCAAGAAGGGTGAGGTCGCGATTGAATTCGAGTTTAGAGAACTCCGTAACTATAAATCACTGTTTATTATTATCAAATTAGAGAAATATATCTCTAACTCCCAAGCATTAATTTAATAAGGATTTATATATTTAATGAGTAATAGCGTTAAACACATGTTAAATTATACATTGTCTGCGTAAAAAACAGTATCAACTAATCAATAACTCAGCCATCCATCAAATTTTTAACATACAAAATAACTTGAAATTTAAAACACAACAAGAAGTTAATCAAAACATAAAAATGCTTGAATTTTTATCCACAAAATATGAAATTCACTCAAGTTACATCATTTTGCAATTGCGGGCAATTTTTTTAAAAAATTACACGTCAAAGCTGCTCAAGCGCATGGACTTAACGTGAGCATAACACCATTAATGATTGATGACATAATTCTTTCATGAAATTAAAATTTGCTAAGGAAAGAGTTGGGATATATTTCATTAAGAGATCTATTTCCTAATTTTAGTATGAATATAAAATAAGATAATTATTGTTAGCGTCCTTGATCGCATAAATGTTACGCATCATCAACATAACACCATCAATAAATTAAATTATGAATATATTTCTCACGAGAAAAAGTTGAGATATGTATTTTTCCTATTTATGTATCAGCAGAGGGGACCTAAGCCCGTGCGGGAGGTGCGATGTGCCGGGACACCAAAATTTTAAATGGGCCATTTAAAAAAAAAATATATATATATATGATCGCACTATGGTGCAAACTCTATTTTAGGAGATAATTAAAATCTAATCTTATCTACTCAATCTTGAGATTTATGGTCACGATGATTTGCAAATTCAAAAAATTAGATGCATTGTACAATATGAACTACTATATTGAAGGACAAAATTGGAAATAAAATCCCACACAACTACTGCACACTCTATTTTTTTCTCTCCTATTTTTCTCTCTCCTCTATATTTTCTCAAAATTTAAATAAAAATAACAGGAGAGAGAAAAAATGAATCTTATCCATAATTAATATAAAAAAACGTGATTAATGAACAAGTTCATATACGAACAATAAAGTATATAGAGTTAGTACAATGAAATCGATGTGCTATTATAATGAAATATGTATATGTGACGAAAATTACTCTTATGTCCTCAACCATCCTTTAATTCTAATTTTATAATGTAAACGTGCGCGATCAGATGCGTTCTTTGTTTGAGATGAGTGACCACCATTAGTTCTCAATTTTCTCCTAAGGAGTTGTTATTATATGAATGCAATCATATATATATATATATATATTAATACATATAATTAGCCAATATTACTTAATAAAAAGAAATAAAAATGAAGATTACACAAAATGACCCAATAGCTAAATGAATGCTAGCCCATATACGAAATCAGTCTGCAATATAATTACAATTTACAACGGTAACTTTTTTTTTTCACTATTTATAAATTTACCCCCTACTCCTAAATTGATCTCGGCAGTTCCCAACCTAAAAAATCAAACTTGCAAAGTTTACATATTCATCTCACTTTCGCGGTTTCCGTCCAAAAAAAGAAAAATTAAACTTGCAAAGCCTGCAAAAATCACTCTTCTTCAAAGGTGAAAAAAAAGCATGTGTGGTTCTTCTTCACGAGGGGTCAGTGCCAATGATCTATTGATCCTTGATGTTTTCATTTTAATCAGGTTATATCTTTCTAATTATCTTTTTATTGGTTTCATAATTTTCATTATATATTCTCTCTTTAAGATGTCTTCTATGATTAGAAAAAAACAATGTGGATGTGAAAAAAGGGATGATGAATTGGCTAGATGTAAAAAGGGTGCTCTTGACAAATTTGTTGTTAGAAAAGAGTTAAACGAAGAGGAAAAAATTGAAGAAGAACTAAATAAAGAGGATGAAATAGTAGACAAATTGAATAACGAGTCAGAAATCGGTAGCGAGTCAAATAAAATGGAAGAAATGGAACTTAGTGAAGACGAGAAAGAAATAAGATGTACTAGTGATGATATGAATGAGATATTTAATCTTGAAACAAATGAAAATATTGATTATTCGAAACATGTGGAATCTTTTTCATCTAATATTTATGATTTGAGAACTTGGGATATGCTTGATACAAAATCTAGAGACATGATGGTGGATCATGGTCCTTTAAGAGATAATGTATTTGAACATGGTCATATGGATAAAATATCGAGATAATTTTCTTCGAAATATTATACTCGTTATTTGGCAAATAGTGAAAAATGTGATAGACCATGGCTAGTCTACTCAAAAGAGCTCGATAGAGTTCTTTTGAATTTGTTGCAAATTAGTCAAGACAAGATTATCAAGAGACAGTCGATTAGTAAATGAAGGTTTTAATGATTGGTTACATTTTAGTTTGAGGCTTAAGGAACATGAAATTAATAGTGAGCATATTAATAACATGAATACTTGGATTGACTTGCGTGCAAGATTAGAGAAAAATACAACAATTGACAAGATATTGTCGAACAAATTGAAAAAGAGAAGTGTTACCGAAAGGAAGTACTTCAAAGAATAATTCATGTAGTGCAGTATTTAGTTAAAAGAAATTTGGCATTTCGTGGAACTAGTGAGAGGCCATTTGACAATAATAATGGAAACTTTTTTGAATTAATTGAAATGATAGCAAAATAGAATCTCGTAATGAAAGAGCATGTGCAATGTATTGCAAACAATGGATCCAATATCATTATTTAGGGCATAAAATTCAAAATGAGTTGATTATTTCTTTAGGTATTGAACTGAAAAGTGCAATTATCAAAAAAGTGAAAAGGTGAAATATTTTTCTGTGATACTAGATTGCACTCCTGATATAAGTTATTAGGAACAAATGTCTTTGATATTGAGATATGTTGATGTTTCTAAAAATCCAATTAAAGTACAAGAATACCTTGTAAACATTTTGCAAGTAGATGATACGACAGGAAGAAGACTTTTTGAAGAATTACTAAATGCTCTAATAGATCTTGATCTTGATATTAATGATATAAGAGGCCAAGGGTACGATAATAGGGCTAACATGAAGAAGGGTAAGCATCAAGGTGTTCAGAGAAAAATACTTGACATAAATCCAAGAGCATTTTATAAACCATGTATGTGGAAGCCACGGTTTTAATCTAACTTTTTGTGATATAATAAACTCTTGTACAAAAGCAAAAGACTTTTTTGGAGCTATACAAAGTATTTATAATTTATTCTCTAGTTCTACAAAGAAGCGAAAGATCTTGAAGGAAAATGTTAAAATTAATTTGAAGCCATTATCAGTAACACGTTGGAAAAGTCATATTAATGTTGTGAAAGCAATTAGATTTCAAGCTCCCGAATACACAGAAGCTTTACTTGAAGTGGCTGAAAATGACAACGATAATGATTTGAGGTGTCGTGCAATTTCTTTAGCAACCCTTCATGATGGAAATTTTGAATTTTTAGTCGCCATGATAATATGGTATGAGATATTATTTGCCGTAAATATGGTCATTAAAAACATGCAATCTGATGATATGTTGATAGATATAGCAATCACAAAAGTGAAAAGATTGATTGAATTCTTCGAAAATATAGAGATACTGGGTTTGTTGATGCAATAAATATTGCTAAAGGAATTGCAAATGAAATAAAAATTGCTCATGCATTTCAACAAAAACGTGTTATTCGTAGGAAGAAGCATTTTGATGAAAATAAGATAATATAGGATACACAATCACCTGAAGATTCTTTTAGAGTAAATCATTTCCTCTATATAGTAGATCAAGCCATTGGATCGCTACAAAGAAGATTTGATCAATTCACTCATATGAAAAGAACTTAGATTTTTATTTTCCTATGAGAAATTGAATTACTTGAATGATGCTTTAAAAGCAAGTTGTGACAATCTTGAGAATATTCTAAAGCATGGGGAAACTAGTGATGTTGATGGTCAAGAGTTGTTTCAAGAGCTAAGTATACTACGATATCTTTTACCAAAAGAAAGAAATACAGATATTTTTGACTTACTTGAAGAGGTTGAATAGTTGTCCAAATGCCTATATTACTTATAAAATTTTATTAACTATTCATATTACAGTTGCATATGCAGAAAAAAGTTTTCCGAAATTGAAATTATTGAAATCTTATTTGTGATTGACTATATCACAGAAAAGATTGAATGGACTTGATTTGATATCCATTGAATAGGATTTGCTAGAAAATATTAATTTTAAAAAAGTTATTAGTGAATTTGCTTCTAAAAATACTAGAAGAAGCAACTTTAAATAATTTTTCACATATTATAGTATCCTTTTGTGATATGGTGATATGCTGTGCAGTTAAGAAATAATTTCGGTGCATGGTGATCGGTTGTGTAGTTAAGAAATAATTTCGGTGCGTTGCCTGCTTGCTGTTGGAATCTAGTTTAGATCAAACTTCTTGTGACTTTGTATCTTCTCTTATAATAGAGTTTGAGTATATAGATGCAATGTATTATTAACACATGTACTCTTTCGTCATCAGTATACAATGATTTAATAAGATTTTCGTAAACTTCAGAAACAACTAGATATTGTTTTATGCTTTAGTGAAACATAATAGGAGACCAATACACCATTTTAATGCTTGCACATGCCCCAAAAATCACAGGGCTGACCCTGCATGTATGATTTGCTAAACTCTATTCTATGCATTGAATTTTTATTATATTTTGAGTAATATTTTTAATATAATTTTTAAATCTCTTAATTTAAATTACGAACCTCAGATGATTTTCTTAGATTGTTTAATTATTAACTATAGAAATTAATTATTTTACAATAATATTCTAAAATAATTATATATAACTCACATACGCAAACTAAACTGTAAAATTAGAATAAGAATAATAATTAAAATATAATAAGAGTTAGACGTGTAACATAAAATGTAGGTGTAATGAAGGACCTCTCTTGGGATATATTTTTCTAATTTGCCTTTTGTATTTGATGCCGTATTTCACTAAAGCATCTCTCATCCAACGATCACAAATCCAAAACCGCAAATAGCCTATACATACGTATATATGTATGTATATATATATATATGCAAACCCTAAACCCTTTTCCTCCTCAGCTGTCTCTGCATTTCACTGCCTTCAACTTGTGTTGCGGCAGTTGAGCAGAACAGCCACCCTCTTCCGCCGCTCACCACTCCCACACACAGTTACATAGTTAGCGTACGCAACCTCATAATCCATACAGGTTATATACAAATATTTAGATCCTGATGCCTTCTGTTGTTTTAGCTGAAACTCAATCTGCCGACAAGAAGAAGAGCTTGAAGAAATCTGAATCTATGGAGATGGAGGACTACAACTCCGCCGAGAAGAAGATGAAAAAAGAGAAAAAGTCGATCAAAAAGACCAAACTGACCTCTGAGCCTGACCCCGATGATTCTATTTCCGAAAAACCTCTCAAAATTAAAAAAGAAAAGAAGCGAAAGGCTTTGGAAATCAACGGCGGCGACAATGACGAGGAGAGGAGCGATACCAGCTCCGAAATGGGTGAGCCGGTGAACATCTTGAGCAAGAAGAAGAAGAAGATGAAAGTTGAAGAAGAGGGAAAGGATGAGGAAAAAGAGGAAGACCCTAATGCCATCTCTAATTTCCCTATCTCAGCGCCTCTCAGGGAGGCTTTGAAGGCTAAGGGGATTGAGTCTTTGTTCCCGATTCAAGCAATGACGTTCCAAACCATTTTCGATGGTTCGGATTTGGTTGGTAGGGCACGCACTGGTCAGGTGAGGCTTTCTACTTTTTGTTCAGATTGATTGACCCTTTTTTCTTTGATTATTTGGCTCTTAATGGTTATTATTAATGATTTTATGTTTATTTTTCACACAATTTTGCTGGTATTTAGGGTTAGGATTACGAAATGAGTGTCATCTCCATTGGTTTGGTTGTATGAATATTGGTACTGGATTTTTTTTCCTCTATTTGTGAGCCTTTATTTGAACTCTAGAAATTTGGGCGTCAGCTATTCTATACTCTATAACGCAATATTTATTGTTAAAAGTTTTCAGATAACTTTCCAATTTTGAATTAGCTCCATTCAATTATGCTTTTAGCTTTAATCAGGTTTGACGGAGTTTTTATATACTCATTCAATTTTTTATTCATCAATATGTTTTTTGTACATTTTTCTTGCTGACTATAGTCCTTGGGTAAATTACGCAATTTGCTGCAGCTCAGATGCTTAATTCTGGCTATGCTATTGTATTTGTTAGTTGCTTTGCATGTTGGACACCATGATCTTCTCGAAAGCTCTTGGTTGCGTTTCACGATCTCTTTCCTTTTCTATATTCTTCTAGTTCCAACTGTAAAATTTACTCGTTTGGTTTTGTCTTTTGATTCTCTATCAGGGTAAAACTCTTGCCTTTGTGTTACCTATATTGGAATCATTGACAAATGGACCAGCAAAAGAATCACGGAGGACTGGATATGGAAGGGCACCTAGTGTTCTTGTTCTTTTACCAACAAGGGAGTTGGCCACACAGGTATTTTATCTGCTTACTGTACAATTTGCATGAAAACATTTTTTTCATGATTTTGTACAAATCCCATCTTTTTCCAAGATTTGTTGTCTTATTCTGTTTTCTTGATTCTTTGTTTATGTTATAGGTGTTTGCTGACTTTGAAGTTTATGGTGGTGCTGTTGGATTAAATGCCTGTTGCCTTTATGGGGGTTCTCCTTATCAGCCACAGCAGAATAGTTTGAAAAGAGGTGTTGATATAGTTGTTGGCACCCCTGGTCGCATTAAGGTGTTGTCTACTTTATCTCCCTTTGGGTTTGACCGTTTGGTATTTTTGTCCAGTACACTTGCTTATTATTGCATTTTTTCTGGAATTTATCTGACAGGATCACATAGAGAGGGGGAATATTGACTTTCGGTCATTAAAGTTCCGAGTGCTTGATGAGGCTGATGAAATGTTGAGAATGGGTTTTGTTGAAGATGTTGAACTTATTCTAGGTATACTACAAAACTTTGTCACAGACACTGGACTTTAGTTGCACAGTGTTTGTCTTTCTGCTGATTGATGTGCTGAAGTGTTCGTATCGATGACATTATTATGCTTGAGTTGATCTTATCCTTCCTTATTTGTATTGTTTTCTTAGGACCCTCATTTGTATTGTTAGAATCTTCTTTAAACTCTTATTCACCTGTCAAACTGAGTTTTCCAATATTGAATTCTGTAGGTAAGGTAGAGGATGCTAGCAAAGTTCAAACACTTCTTTTTAGTGCCACTTTGCCTGATTGGGTTAAGCAGGTATTTTTTTTCTTGTTTTGCCTTTAGCCTGTTCAGTTTATGTTATAATGTGGATGCAGCTGCCCCTCTTTTTTCTCTAAATAACAACTTTGTTTATAATGTCAGATTTCTACGAGATTTTTAAAACCGGACAAAAGAACTGCTGACCTTGTTGGTAATGAGAAAATGAAAGCCAGCACCAATGTAAGGCATCTTGTTCTTCCGTGTTCTGTTTCTGCCCGAGCTCAGGTTATTCCTGATATCATTCAGTGTTATAGTAGGTTTGTTTTTTCCCCTTGGCTGTACTTTCCGTTCATGGTTCCCAATTCTAGAATTTTCCTGTTCGTACTGTCTTATCGGCATAGCACTAACCCACTATTTTGTCATTCCAGTGGAGGCCGTACAATTATTTTTGCCGAGACGAAAGATGCTGTTTCGACACTTGCTGGAGTGCTTCCTGGAGCACGTGCATTGCACGGTGATATACAGCAGTCCACTCGTGAGGTAAGAAAAATTTTGACGCTTATGTTCTTATTGTATCTACCCGAGTATGCTTGCTGAACAAGATTTTGACTGTATTTTTTATGATGTTCTGATAATATTGTAAATTAAAATGGTTTTCTGAGGTCAATTGTTGAAGAACAACTTTAACAAGTTACTAAAACTTATTTGTATCGTATGCTTGTGCCCTTTAGTGATGATGTGTCCTTTGATGTGGCCAGGTAACTCTTTCCGCATTCAGATCAGGCAAGTTTTCTACTCTTGTTGCTACAAATGTAGCTGCACGAGGGCTGGACATTGATGATGTCCAGTTAATAATTCAGGTCTGTGTTGTTCAATACATATATTATCTTGTTTGGCTAAAATGAGTTTCTTCCATGCCATTTCAATGATTATTTTGTTATTTAGTGTGAGCCACCTCGTGATGTAGAGGCATACATTCATCGTTCTGGGAGAACCGGAAGAGCCGGTAAGCTGCAATTGTTTGGTTTCCTTTAATGTGTTGCTGGAATTCTGTTGATGATTGAATAATTTTAATGCCTTTGCCAGGGAAAAATGGTGTCGCTGTAATGCTTTATGATCCTCGCAAGTCAAATTTCTCTAGGATAGAAAGAGAATCTGGTGTCAAGTTTGAACGCATCAGTGCTCCACAGCCAGCTGATATAGCTAAATCTGCTGGTGCCGAGGCTGCTGAAAAAATCAATGAGATCTCTGATAGGTATAAATATTGTGCATATTGTTTAAATTTTAGTACCAAAAGTTCCATAGCTTTCTAACACCTAAAATTTTTTGCAGTGTCATTCCAGTTTTCAAAGCTGCAGCCGAGGAGTTACTCAACACATCTGATTTATCACCGGCGGACCTACTTGCTAAGGCCCTCGCAAAAGCTGCTGTATGCCTACTTGTACTTTGTTGAGCAACTTTTTGAGTTGGTAGTTTTCATAAGATAACAATATCTCATATCTGTGTTTCACAGGGTTATACTGAGATCAAAACTCGATCACTTCTCACTTCATTAGAGAATCATGTTACTGTACTTCTCGAGTGTGGAAGGCCAATCTACACACCATCGTGAGTGCTTTGATATATTCTCCTTTTTTCCTTGGCTTATGATAAATGTCGGTCAAGGAATCACATGCTCTTTTCTAGCATTGCTGGACAGTTAATTAATTGCAGTAGAAATATTTGATAATTCACATTTTTGGTTAAAAAGGTAATTATGAACAACTTGGAAAAACATCACAGTGTTTTGCGGTTCATATCCATCTTGACGTACCTAACCTGAAATCAGTTGAATTTTTTTTTCTCATCCAAAAAAGATATCTTGGATTGCTCTATTGTCTATTTCATTTGCTCACAATTGAATGAATTTCCAGATTTGCTTATGGAGTTCTGAGGAGGTTTTTACCTGAAGAAAAGGTTGAATCAATTAAGGGTCTTTCATTGACTGCTGACGGGAAAGGTGCTGTATTTGATGTAGCTTCGGAAGATCTTGACGCATTTCTTGCAGGTTAGTTTGACGAAATGTTTCATTTTTGTAGCTTGGTGAAACTGGAAATACATCTGTGGTTGTAAATCTCATTATTTCCTACTTATTTTCTTGCTCCACTGGTGGGTGTTGCAGGCCAGGAGAATGCTGCTGGCGTGAGCTTAGAAGTGGTGAAATCATTGCCAGCTTTGCAAGAAAGAGAACCGTCAAGGGGAAGATTTGGAGGTGGTGGTGGCCGTGGT
>AYJT01042090.1:0-10141 GCA_001278415.1 Ocimum tenuiflorum
TTTTGGTGGTGGAAGAGGAGGAGGTGGGAGAGGAAGAGGTGGTGGCAGAAACAACAGGTGGTGAAGCACCTTATTATATAATTTAATTAAAATCTACAAACTTATTGGCAGATGCTTGCCTAAGGGGTATCCAAATTTTGGTGTTTGTTTCAGAGAGAGAGTTCGGTGTCGGCAATGAGTTCAGTGTTCATTGTTTTTAATTTTTTTCACAAATTATGCTTCGCCTAATTTTATTTTGGTTATTCTTTGTTAGCCGTAGGAAGTTTCGTTCTTTGTGGTTCATAGCTCGAACGCCGCAATTAATTTATATAATAGTTTTTCTAATATTAGTTGTGTACATCGTTCTCACAAGTCATAACTTAATTCGAGTTCGTGAATCGTGATAGTATTCCAAGTTTAGCTAATAATACTCGATCAAATCTAGTCCAGGTAAAACCTATATCTATACCATAACTGTATTGAGGTGTCTATTCTTTCAAAATAATTGTTTTTTATTTTGTCCCTAATAGGTATTTAATTCTAATAACAATAACATCATTATATATAATATTATTTGTATTTGTTTATTTTTATATTATTCACTAGAATTGTATCTATTTATATTTAAATTATAATATAATTTATGGTTTATGTGTTCTAATATTATTTGTATAAATTTCACATTCATTAGAAACTTATATAATTTTTGAATTCACACAAAGTTAGGAATAATTGTTAGTTTTAACTAATGTCAGAAAATTCTTGGTAATTTGTATTGATCCAATTCTATAGATTTCGTAATAGCTTAGAATCTTGTAATAGTTAGTTTAGCCGAATTTGAAGAAGTTCAAGCTAAAGGATCAAATTAACGGGATTCAGAATTGAGGTCTAGTGTTCAGGAGTAAAAATTGAGTCCTAATTCTAAGATAAATAACAACTGTTAGTTTCAGGAGGAAACTGGGTCACAATTAACCAGCTACAACCTCCTATTCGAAAAGCTGAATTCAACAAGAGGAAGATTCCTCATATCAAATGTCAAGTCAAACCTTCCCAAACCGAGATATGAGGAAATCAAATTAGCTAATTCTAGTAAGCTGAATCCAACGGATAAAGAAAATATCCGTTGACCAAATAAGAAAAAGCTACAGACTCCCTTGAAAAGGTCTGCCATGGCGACTTATCTCTCACCAACCTCCAACAGCTAGTTTTGAGAGAAGATTATAAATACCAAACCTCTATCGATGATATAGATAGAAGATGCGAGAAAACTTGCCATAACTTTGCTAAATTATTCTCTCATTGTTTTCTTAACGAGAAGTTCTTTCCGACGAACTTTATCATCACCAGATCCTAAAATTTTGTGTAGTATCTGAGATTTCACCAAACCCAGTCTGAGAATCATCTTGCATTCCTGAAGAGAATTGAAACATTCATTATACAAAAGACGTGGAGCAAGCTTCTGGAAGAACGAAGCTCCTTCAATCGCCGTGTCTAAGTTTCTGACATGGAATACTGGGAAGAATTCCTATTGTAATCCGTGTTAACACACCGGAAGCTTTAGTTACTAATTAACAAACCTCTATGAATCTGTGTTATTTACTGCTTTCTCGTTAGTTCTCAATCTGTGTTTTAAAACAACTCGAATGAAGCTCAACTGAGTTGTATAACTGAATTGAACCTAAGACTATTAGACCAATAACAAATTTTAAGCATAATTGATTTGATAAAGTAAGTTATTATCAACTCGGACCCTAAATTTTAATTCCACAATTATATCTTAATTCTGATTTGGGACCAACAGACAATCCAAAATAATTTTGTCAAGTTTAGATTCAAAACTTGGAATGCTTTAAAACTTCAGATGTATGATATGATTTTGATCTCACTCAAGTATGTTAAATTTGGAGATTAAGAGTTAAACTCTTTTAGTCAATATATATCAACACATCATGATACAAAGAAATAAAAAAGTATCCCAATTGCAATAGTTGAAGATTTTAAAGCAAAGGAAAATGAAATATATATATAAAAAAATGATCAAGCAGATTGAACAAGAAGGAAATTTTATTTATAAGATTGGAATCTTATGAAGTGCAAAAAAAAAGTAAAGTAAAATATAACAAAGAAAGGAAATATAGATATTACACAAAAATTTCAAACACCATAAAAAAGAAAAAAGATATTCATTGAAATTTCGAACAATATTAATTCGATATTCAATAAACTTATTTGTAAAGTAGAAACAACTCTAAATCATTCAATATCAAATGATAAAAGTTTATTTGAAATATTTTAATTTCCAAAGTAAATTATTTAAAAATATAAATATTTTGAATCGTTTTTTACTCTTTCATAAGTATTATTTTACTTTTAAATAATTTATTGAATTTCTAGAGAATTTTATTGAATAATATTGTTTTAAATGCGCGTGCAACTTGCGTTCTTACCCGCTCGCATCTAGTCAGTTATTCTCAATTATTGAATCAGACTTCACAAACTGGGGAAAACCTAGATTCTAGAAGACGATGAGGGGAAGATGATTCGGCACTGAGAAAGAAATTCTCCGATGAGAATGATTTCGTTCTCTGGGAGAGAGAATGCAATTACCTTTGATGAGGTGCAGGCCGCGTTGATGGCAAAAGAACTGCAGAAGAGGAATGATGAAAGGCATGATCTTGCCGCAGAAAGCCTCCTTGATCAAGAATCAGAAGGTGAGCACTGGTTCGAAGACTTTTGTAAATACAAGGGGTAGGTTTCTTGATGGTAAGGAGACAAGAAAATGCTACCACTGCAAAAGACTGGGGCATCTCAGAAAGGACTGCTACATCTTGAAGAGAGCACAAGGGTTGAAAGATGTCAACCAAGATAGTGCTGGTGTTGTGCTGACAATTGATGAGGATGAAGTCTTGAATGTGACTAAAAGTGGAATGGAGAGTAGTTGGATAATGAACTCTGGCTGCAGCTTCCATATTTGCCCCCATAGTGAGTGGTTTTCAGAGATCTTATATGAAGATCATGGTTCAGTTCTATTAGGAAATGATCAGGTTTGCAAAGTTGAAGGAATAGACTGCATTAAACTGAAAATCCATGATGGCACAGTTAAAATTCTTTCTGGAGTAAAGTATATGCCTAAGCTAAGAAGAAACTTGATATCACTTGGAATGATAAAATCAAAGGGCTACACCATTGAGTCAAAGGAGGGGCATCTATATGTCCTAAAAGGAAAGAAGGTCGTTCTGCAGGGTACAAGGAAGCATAACCTTTACCATTTGGATTCTGAGAGTATTAATGCTCAGAAAATTGATGTGAATACGTGGCATAGGAGATTTGGTCATAATGGCAAGAAAAGCTTGGATGAGTTAATCAGAAGGGGGGCAATGCAGGCAATGAATGGTGGTGAAATGGGAATTTGCGAAACACGTGTAATGGGGAAGAGTGAAAAATTGCCTTTTCCCACAGGAGTGCATTCATCACCAGCTCCCCTTGACTATGCACATGTTGATCTGTGGCGGTTTTCGAGGGAGATGAGTCTGGGTGGAGGAAGATACTCTTTGTCCATCCTTGATGATTTTTCCAGAAAATTGTGGATATATATTTTGAAGGAAAAATCTGAAGCCTATGGGAAATTCAAAGAATGGTGTCGGGAGGTTGATCTTGAAAGAATGGCAGGTTGAAGTATCTCATAATTGGCGACGGTTTGGACTTTTTGTCGAAGGAATTTCAAGACTTCTGTAATAGCAAAGGGATCAAAAGACACAAAACTATGCAAAGGAATCCACAACAAAATGGCACAGCGGAGAGGATGAAGAGAACCGTACTAGAAAAGGTGAGATGCATGCTTCTTGATTCTGGTTTGCCTCGCAAGTTCTGGGGTGAGGCAGTGTCAACTGCGGCTTACCTGATTAATAAGAGCCCGTCATCTGCCATTAATTTCAAAACACGAAATGAAAAATGGTATGGCAGCATAGGTGAATATTCTCATCTAAGGGTGTTTGGTTGTAGAGCCTATGCTACTGCAAAACAAGGAAAAGTGGAATCTGGAGCAGTGAGATGATAATGCTTATCCACATGGGGTGAAAGAGTATAGACTCTGGTGTACAGAGCCAAGAGAGAATAAAATCATCATTAGTAGAGATGTGATCTTTGATGAGAAAGACATGCCATACAAATCTGAAGCTGCTGGGAATGAAGAATGAAACATTGACTGGGCTAAGAAATCAGCACAGCATGGCAATCTTTGACTAGGAGAGAGTAGCAAAGTGCTTGATTGAGCTGGAACCCCACAATCATGCTTTTGTGTGTTATTTTGTGTGGTTCATATGCTAAGTCTGGTAGATTTGGTGATCGAAAAAAACTAGGTCTTTGATGTGAGGACAAAATGTAGGTAGAATGTTTTTGGGTCCAGCATGGTTGAAGATGGTGTTGTCTATGAATTCCTTGTGAAAGCATAGCCTAATATGCGCATTGTCTCTTTCATGTAGTGAGATGAAGATATAGTTCATTTCGTATCAAATTTGTATATGTTTCCTTAATCCTTATGTTCGATTTTAGACGTTCCCACAATTATTGCAAGAGGGCATATGATTAATATTCTGTGAGTTGTCTTCTCTCAAACATCTGATCTTGATAGAAACTTCAGCAGTGCATTGCAGCATAGTTCCTTAATTCAGATCAATATTAATTTAAGGTTGACAAATTTTGTATAAAAATTATCATTAGTTTGCTCTGGCTTGTGGTTAACATCAAATTAAAAGAAAAAAAATAAAGCTATCAGCTATACACATACATATCCTTGTAAAATGCTCCAAACAGAAAAGCCTTAACGATAAGACAAATAGGCCGCTTAAGAAAAGGTTGATGATTATGACATTCAATAGTTAGCTCTTATCTCTCTTTTCATTAATGCATATGGAAGGCTTTGTGATTTACTACATCCATACTTATTTTGAGAAACTTTTAATTGAGTAGGCTTCTCTATGTATTATTCCTCGATTATCCTTGGGAAGAAGTATCAAGGGATTCGTGAAGGCTACATATATAGGGAGCATGAAAGTTCTCTAAAAGATACATCTTAAGCTTTGAGGCAACCTTGTTGAGATGGGAATCTTTGTCTTTATTTTTGCATTGCTCTTTCTCTTGTTGGCTGCTCTTACCACAATATCTTACCCACTTATTCTTGTTGGTTTTCCACTTTATGTTGTGGCCGGATTTATCGTTTACTCATCTGTGAATTATGTGAGAGAAGTGATATCAGGTGGCCAGCGGCCACCTGTGGCTGGTCCAGTGATATATCAACTCATACACTTCCACGAACTCTTTGATTACCTGAGCAAACTATCCCACAAGTACCGCACTTACCGTTTCATCGCAGACACACACAGTGAAGTATATACTGCTGATCCTTTAAATGTTGAATACATCCTGAAAACCAACTTTCCCAATTATGGAAAGGTACTGTAATTTGTATTGTGCATAAGCAAACTGAATAGTATAGATATCTTAGTTAGTTTCCATCTTCTGTGTGATGCAGGGAGAGTACCATCGTGATATAATGAAAGATCTTTTTGGTGAAGGAATTTTTGCTGTGGATGGGAAGAAATGGCGCCAGCAACGAAAGCTTGCCAGCTATGAGTTCTCGGCCAAAGTTCTAAGAGACTTCAGCTGCTCTGTCTTCCGATCTAATGCTGCTAGATTGGTTTCAAAGGTTCACACAGAAGCACTGGCTGGTAGAGACATGGATTTGCAGGTTTCCTTTCCCATCATTTTAGCCAACCACTATTACACTTCTTATTTGAACTTATATCAAAATTATATTTATCATGCCTCACATGCTGATATAATTTATATATAGTCCTTCTAGGAGAACATCACTTTATTGTATTGATAAAAAATATTGTTCACAGGATTTTTTAATGAAATCAGCTATGGACACAATGTTTAAGGTGGGATTTGGGGTTGAGATTGATACTCTGTCTGGATCGGATGAAATCAGTAATCAATTTATCAAAGCCTTTGATGATTCCAATATGATTGTATATTGGAGATACGTTGATGTATTCTGGAAAGCTAAAAGGTTCCTCAACATTGGCCTCGAAAGAAATCTGAAGGTGAACATCAAAGTCATTGACAATTTTGTTTACAAGCTGATTCACCAAAAAAGGGAGCAGATGAGGAATGAAGAGGTGAACCCCAAACCCATCTCTCATGCTTTCTTGATCAATGTTTTTGCTTATCCAATTTATTGTCTTTAGGGCGCAAAAGAGGACATACTGTCCAGATTTCTGGTTGAAAGTGAAAAGGATAAAGAGAACATGAACGATAAGTATTTGAGGGACATAATTCTCAGTTTTCTCATCGCGGGCAAGGACACATCTGCAAACACTCTTGCATGGTTCTTTTACATGTTATGTAAGCATCCATTGATTCAGGCAAAGGTGTTAGAAGAAGTGAAATTAGGTATGGAGGTGAGAGATGATATATCTGTTGATGAATTTGTGGTGGGACTGAGGGAGGCAGCTCTTGATAGGATGCAATATCTACATGCTGCTCTCACAGAGACTCTCAGACTATATCCTGCAGTCCCTGTGGTAATATCCTATCCCTGTTAATGCAACAACTCAACAATATTCAGATTTCAACTGATGAAGTGCAGGATGGGAAGCATGCAGAAGAGGACGATATTCTTCCAGATGGGCACAAAATAAAGAAAGGTGATGGGGTAAGCTACATGCCATATGCAATGGGGAGGATGCCGTATATTTGGGGAGAAGACGCTGATGAATTTCGCCCCGAAAGATGGCTTCAAGATGGTGTTTTCCAGGGTGAAAGCCCTTTTAAGTTCACTGCATTTCAGGTACCACTGTTATATTCCGTTAATGAATCTCATCTTGTTTCTTTTGTCTAATGCTGTATATTTGTCCCATTAGGGTGGGCCTAGAATTTGCCTGGGAAAGGAATTTGCTTACAGGCAAATGAAGATTATCGCAGCAAGCCTGGTGTGGTTTTTCAGGTTCAAAGTGGTGGATGAGAGTAAGGAGGCCACGTATAGAACTATGTTCACTCTTCACATGGACAAAGGCCTCCCCGTCTATGCATCTCCTCGCCGTAATTAGTCATTGTTTTGTCAATGCTAGATTTGTTTTGATGCATCTAGACAAGGGCGCCCAACAAGGCAGAACATGACGCATCATCAAGATTTGTTTTCTCGTTTACATTTTTTATTTCTTATTCTAGTAAAGGCATAGTTTAGTCGAATAGTGTTGTGCTCAAGTTCGACTTGTATAGTATCCAGTCGAGTTTCGAGCTTTATTATCGAATACTTGGATGTTCACGAATTTAATCGAACCTTAACGAACTTTCTAAATCTAGATTAAATTTAAATAACTATTATTTTATTTTAAAATTAAATAATTTAACCACAAACTATTATATTTCCTCAAATTTATTGTTTTCTTGTAAATAACAAAGTTAATTAAAAGATTTATTATACTTATCATCATTTAAAGAATAAAGATATACATTTTACAAAATTAATAATTTCATATTTCTTACTATTTTTATCGAATCAAGATTCGAGTAACTCAACTCATTCATACCCTACGTATGTTCAATTGGAAAAAAACATAATGGTCATATAACATTTCACATAAGGTTATTGATTATGATTTTTATTGATGCGCAGGGGACTATAATTAATCTTTTCTCAATAACAAACTTTTTCATCATAAAGTTATCTAATACTACAAGGAATTGAATTATTTGTTGTTTTATGTTGTGTTTATTCGAACATCCATTTTTGTTTACTTTCAGTTCATCTGGCGTTAAAAGGAATTCATTTGAGATTGATTAAAGTGTATTTTAAATGCTTTTATATTAAGAAACGTGTGAACATTAAGAGTAAAACAAATATTTGACCAAATAGAACAAAAAAATAAATTCAAGTGAAGTCATATCGATCACTAATTATGAAATACCAACTTACACAACATTCGGCATTATGTTATTATGGCTAATATGTTCATTTCATTTACACTGTTGGTGGATATGTTGCTCTTGACTGAAAGTATTATTTTTCTTCAAAAAATAAATCTGCAAAAAAGATTGTTGTTGCCTTTTTTTTGGGTATCGATTGTTACTGACTTTTCGTTGACACATATGGAACAATAACAGAAAATTGTACTTTGAAACTTGACATTCAACATAGTGTGCAACATCCCAATATGACATTTCGTATTATTTATATTGCCACATCATATTTTTCTCATCTTACACTCTAGTGTAACCTTCTAATAAATACTATTTCTCGTTTATTTAAAACATACGTTATCACATCCTAATTTTTAATAAGACAATTATTTATTTATACATACATAAATCATCTCTAAGATTTCAATCGATGGAAAACTAAAACAAAATTATAGTTAATGAAATAAAATTGTTTTTCCATAATTTGAGAGATTGACCAAATAGATTTTTTTACCACAAATTACGAATTGCATATATACTTATTGTTTATTCTCCAATTCATGAAATCCATATTTTATTTATTTAATATCCACAACTCAATTTTCACTGACGCGCATCGGGAGAGAAGAGTAATGCCCCTCGGTCATCCGCTCACTTGTTGTAGAAAAGGACCATCAAAGTGGCACTTTGATGGAACTTCTAGAACCATGCAATCATCAAAACTCGTCCAAGATTGAAGGAATTATCATCCTTAATTAAATATATTACAACCATTTTCAAATAATTTTGAGAATTATTGACTATAACTTTTCTACAAACAAAATCAATCATAATATTTGAAAATCTTTATTTTTGGAATATATGCTATGATATTATCCTTAATATAAAATAAACAATTTATTATCACACAAATCGGTAAGAAGCGAAAATGAATCCCATATATTGCTCTTGCTCCTAGTTGGACATGCATGCGATTGCGCCTAGTTAATGGGTGAAACGTGAAGTTATATAGAGGATGCATTAAGCAAAAATTTAAATTACTGCCCATTTGCATTAGATAAATAAATGAAGGAAAGTTAGTGATACCAAATAAAAAATAAATGAAAGTTAGGCTCCAACTACATAAAATGTAATATTATAATCACTTGGATTTTGTGTTACTTTTGGCTATTGAAGTACTTAATCACGTACAATCACAAAAAGCTATTGCATATTTGTACCCAAAAAAAGCTATTGCATGTACTTCATTCATTGAAAAGAATTTATTGTCTTTTTGTCATTCATTATTCTCATAATTAAGACACAATCTTCTTTTACATGAATAATCGGGTACAAGTTTAGCCAGACTTTGAAAATCTTTTAGGGCATCTATCTCACCCACAATAGTAGTATGGCTAGTTAAGATCTTTAGCTACTATGAAATTCAATTAAATAATTTGACTAGATCTTAATATATTGCATGTAAAGGCGAATATTATGTTGATTTTGCCGAAAGACATTGATAGTCCAAATGTATGGATAATAATAAAATACACACCATCATTGGTCATATCTGGAATCACCAAACTCTCCAAAACTAAACAGTATTGTCGTCTAACATTGCCCTTTTCCTCCAAATTCTTGCATCTGTTTTCACATTCATCTCCATCCAATACATTTCATTTTCCTTGGCGATAGAAAACAGGAAATAAAACAAGGAAAGCAAGATGAGATTGAGATTAATGATTGGATTAAAGATGAGGTGTTTCCTGTTGTTGTGTCCTAATCCAGTCTGAGAAAGCTTGTAGCGTATCCATGTCAGCCCTATAATGCTTCTGCGTAAACTCAAGCAGCGCCGGCCACGGAAGTCGGGATACATTCTCGGATTATCACCATCCACCAACTCACACGGCGGCATCACCACTTTCTCTTTCTTTGGGCACAGAAAGTAGGCCAGAGATTTCCTTGGACGCTCACTGTTCACCACTGCTCTGTGCAGACAGCTTTTATTTCTCCCATTTGAAAGTGCCTGAAAGAAAGACAGATATAATAAAAACTTTTGATACTTAACTATAACATCACTATTGGAATTGATTAATTCCCATGAAAGTGTCACCTATGTTGACTACAAAGGCATCGGAGTTAGGAGGGACGGATCGCCATTGTTCATCGACCAACACGTGGAGCCCGGCTACGGTGTCTTGATGAAGAATGGTGA
>AYJT01042093.1:0-17372 GCA_001278415.1 Ocimum tenuiflorum
GAAAACGGTCTTGGAGTCTCAGGCTGTAAAGACAGCGGAGGAGTTCCGTTAGGTCTTGAGTTAATACTCGGATGGCTTGTGTGCTAGAGAGAGTAGAAATAGCAAGCTTGAGCAGATTGAGAGTCAGTAGTCTTTGCTCGTCGTTCTTCTCTTCTTATTTATAGTCGAGGATTTAGAATAGTATCCGTTGTGAAACAACGGATAAATCCTCCATTTTTGCTTTTGCAAATGAAGCCGTTACTGTACTTTGAGTAGACTTTATCATCTTCTTTTCTGCTGAAAATCTGGGTAAAGTTATTATCCGTTTGATAACAACTGTACCTTGGTTACCTTTAAGGTACAGTAGTAGGTCAGCTCTAGTGAACCATCTTGTCACTTTCTGAAGTCCTTCATCTTTAGTTTTAACTGAATTTAAGGTTGGCTGCAATAGAGAGCTGACTGAAATGTCAGCTTTGATCTTGTAAATATGATCTATCTTCAGCTGATAGTTGTTTTAGACAGCTGTCTTAGAGTGACATTCTTTCAGCTGAGTTTTTACAGCTGTCTATGTAATTTTAGCTCACCCACAGCTTTTGTATGCAGCTCCTGATAAGACTTTGAAGTTGATCTGGTACTACCATGACTTAGATGCATTCAGCTTTGTCCTGAGGAACCTAAGCTTATTACATAAGAAAACTCCTACACTTACATGTCAAAATCAGTCATACTCTAATCAACTGCACTAGTGGTGTTTGACTATCAAAATATATAGATATTCCTAACAGCGTGTATACATTATTTCAATAATTTATTGAGAAATAAATTAACATAATAGTAATTTAAAATTACATCTGATTTTGAACATACTTTGAACATTATAAAATAAATAACATTTGTTAAATAGTTGTTTAAAATCATATTTGATTCAAAATTGTATTTACCATAAGATTAATGATTAGCAACACAATTTATCATACAACTATAAGAAAACGAAGAAAAATTTAAGCTAAAGAATCTTCAATTTGAAACTACTATATTTTTTTTATTGTGATATACTGACAATTGAAAATCACATAAAAAACATCTCACATATATATATGAAAATAGTGGTAAGAATATAGAAAACAGAAAAACAAATGGAAAGTGGATATGATTATTTTAAGAAAACAACTTACCCAATCAAATCTAGTTTCTATTGAATTTGCATAATACAACTTTACCACATAAATGATTCTTCTTAATTCCAATCAAACAAATATATACTATATACATATGTTATTATTTATAAATTTAACATCAAATAATGACTATAAAACATTGTATAAAATAACTTTCATGAAAAATATTATAAAGAATGATATTGATGTTAGGAATTAGAATATTTTGATGATGTCAAGAACCATGTTAGTAGTATAAAAAATTGATCTTAGAATGTAATGATGTATAGGTCTGAATTGCAATAGCAAAGGTTCGCAAAGAGCTGAAGTTGGAAAATTCAAGCCTTAAAGAATCTCAGAAGATCATGTTCTACTGAGGTAACTGGACCACAACTGTATAAACCCAGTTGTGAGGTTTTTCAGCTATGAAATGAACCCAACTGCAGTTCGCTCTGAATTGGCAGTTGAGCTTAAAGACAAGATTGACTTCAAAGCTGCTTTCAAAAAAGAAAACTGACATCCGAGGAATCTCACTCTATCAAGTTAGAAGATCAGCCTAGTTGTCTTTTAGACAACTAAAATAAGAGAGGAATAGTCAAAGCTGAGTTTCAAAATGTTTGCTGAAAAGGCATTCTGACAGTAGGTATTATCCAGCAGTCCATAGCCGAAAGCTGACGGACTGGTGGATAAATTTCTGAAAAAGCCTATTGCAAGTACAACAACGACTTTATTCCTCTGACGACGGATTTAACTATTCAACCCATGCTTTCCATCTGCTTCTCAACGGCTACTACTCAAATCCGACGAGTATAAATAGTTAAGTCAAAAGAAGAGAGAAAATAACTGAATCTTCATTTGCTCTAAACTGTCTGCTCACTCTCTCTTACAAGCATCTAACGCTTTCCAAGTTTTCCAACTCGAGACAACTAGGCGATCCGAAACTCTCAGCTAAAGATACCGAGAAAGTTCTTAGATATATCTTATCTAAGAACAACTACCAAACCCATTCCAAGTTTTCAAAGGGAACTGAAACCTTCACCTGCCGCTCAAAGAAGCCTAGGAGAGGAACTCCGGTAAAGCTTCGAAGATCAGCTGTGCCTTCAACAGAAAGCATTTTACGCTCTCCGTTTCAGAAGAATCCTAGTTGTAAACTGTGTTCAAACACCGTGTATAACGACGATTAGTGAATTCCCTTCATCTAAAAGAAGAGAGGATGTATGATTGATTAAATCCAAACCTCTATAATATCCATGTCTGTTTGCAACTTTTCTTACATATTTGCTAAGTGTTTTGAAACCCATTTGTCTCATAGTAGCTGGAGTATACATGGAAATAATCTATAAAACCTACTCGATAATACAAGCACATTTCATTAACCCAGCTGACTTGGTCAACAAGTCAGCTCAGATTAAAACTTAGGTTCATCAATTTTCCGCAACTGATTATATAGACTAACGCTTCCACATATTATCTATCTCTGGTTTGGGACCAACAATTGAAATGTACATAAATTATTTGGAGATGAACTATTGAATACAATTATCACAAGGATGAATTGAAAAATAAAATTCTATAATAAAATTATACAATTATGGCCTGGAATAGAACAATTGCTAATAAAATTTGCCAAACTTCAAAATTAAAGCTAAATATATAGTGAAATTATTCGACCACGACATTTGCTCAGCCCCAAGCCTCCAAAAGGTTGAGAAAATCAGTCGAATTTCAAATGCAAACCATTTGTGAATCTTCTATTGAAATAAAACTCATATTTATATAAGAAACTATGTGTATTAAAGATAAAAATCATTAAATACTCCATAATTTGAGGAGTGAAAATAAAGTTAATTGGTTGTTTTTAAATTAATTTATTTACTAATCAAATGAATAATTCTAATGTTTTCTTTCCAAAAGAAAGACTAATTAAGGATATGATTTTGTTTATCTTTATTATTCAAAAAGAACATGTTAATTGCATATAATACATTTTTAAAATATGTCAAATGTACTCTTATTTCCACAAAAGAAAACCTAATTAGCATTTTTAATATTATATATGCAAAACTTAGTTAGTCATCAATATAAATATATTAATATTTTATTTTAATTTAATTATTTAATACCCGTCATGTGTGGATTAATTGGTAGTCCATTTATGATCACCATTATTGCCACATTGAATCAATTTTGATAAATTAATTATTATTTATGATATTAATTAGCACATTCGTGACATATTTCTTAGATTAAATGAATGAATCCATCCTATATTCGTGGTACGATTACTAAAATTTACACTTATTTCTTTTCATGGATTCATATAAATTTAAGTTGTCCCCCATAATTCCGTTTATACCATAATTCAATGAGTACTTCTTTTTGAATTTTTTTTTTAGGTAGAAAAAAAAATTCTATATGTACTACTTTAATAGATATATAGATATAGATTTATAGCCCACAAACGTTGTGTTATTCTTGACAATTTGGATACACAATTCATATGCTATTTTAGTATTTTTCACCGTCAATTTCTCATTTATTTTTTAAAAAATTGTTTAAGAGCTTTGGATTCAATACGGGTAGATATAATGATCGGATGGAAAAACACTTATTGAAAAGTTTGATGGAGCATGTGGGATACAATGATCTTAAAGTAAGGATCTTATCCAACTCGAAAAAAAAGAAAAAATAAATAAGAGAAGGTAAGGATCCTATGCTTGATTTCGTTTTTAAAAAAGTGTAATCACTTTGTTAAAAAAAAAAAATTATTCAAAATAAATTTAAAATTCATTTCTACTTTTTCTCTCATCTACTAAAAAAATACAAAATAACAAATAACTTTTCATAACTTTCTTTTGGAATACTTCACTTAAAAACAAAGTAAACAGATCAGTACTCAGAGAGCTCCCTTCAAAAGACATGGAGTACAAACATGTACACTTTGAATGGCACAACATTTTTTTATAACATCACAACAAATATATCTAAAATATATATTTTAGCTTTGAAGAGATCTTTGGTTAGACCGCCTAAATTGAGGAGAGTTTTGGTTTAAAATTCAAGAGGGATATAAATTTAGATTTAGGATTCAGTATGAGTATATGTTTGAGTTGATGGAAATGAAACTATTTAGATCCACCTAAATCGTTTAGACGGTCTAATACAAGTTTTTGCCTTTAGCTTATATAGCACCTCAAGAGAGTAATTAAAGCTACCTCAAGACAGTAATTCTTGATGAAATGGGCTTGAAATTTGAATGCTGCCGCAGTTGGGCCATTGTAGGCCTTTTCCTTGGCATTTTAACCCACATCCTAGAGCGAGCTAGCTCTCCCATTTTAGCATCATTTCCATGTTGCAGACTTGCCCCAGAAGATTAGTGTCTAATATATCTCCAATGTTGCCCTACTCAATGCACACTCTTGTCTGCAATTTTCATGGGATTAGATTGCCTCTTGATCACTAGCTATATGGGGATGACTATGTTCTTGAATTTGGATGAACAAGAGATGTATCTTGCATATTCTATGCCAACAATTGTAATTTCTAGAGACCCAAGTAGGATTTCTCAATTACTATATGAGATCATATAAATTAAATACTGACTAATTTGGAAAAGCATAGGGAATTCTTAATGTTGTAGCAAGTTATATTCCTCTTTTAAGTATTATACCATATTCATTAATGTTCTTCTCATAAATGTGAGAAAAATGGTAAAAACTGTTGGCTATTATTTCTGACCCATGATTCTGAGAATAGAAAATAGAAAACAATTTAGAACATATAACTAATCCTGCAATGAAAAAATTATAATCCTTTGTAATCTGGCAAACCGTAAGGCTGAAACCACTCTGCCAGAAATCCCTTCTTCCTTCTTGGATTACATCCAATGTCTCTGCAGAGTTGATCGTTATACCATATCTGTACACCAGCAATACAAGATCTCCTAAATGCTTTTCCTGCATATCTCTTCATATATCTCTCCCACATCTCCATATCCTTCTCCATCGCTCCGATTTTCGGCAGCTCCACGGCCCCATCTAGGAACCATGCAAGCCATTTGCACCTCATTTCGAACGCATAAAGATTCGAGATTGATTCCGAGTAGCCTATTGCAGCTAGCTGCGGGATTCTCGGATGGATCATCTGCCTGCAGTGCAATGGCATCACATAATTGTTCAAAACGGAGTAAATTGATTTATTGATTGATTTTTGGTATTAATTACCTGTAGAGAGGGAGGGTGGAGGTTGGAGATCCTGCAATGTAGTTTTGAAAAGTTGGAGATGCGAAGATGTTCTTGAGCTTGTGGTCGCCTTTATATCCGGTAGCGAAGATTACTATATCTGCTTTCACCGGATCATCTTCTCCGTCAATAATGAGGCCTTGTTTGCAGAAGGTGAAGCTCTCTGACTTCTTCAAAAGAATGCTGCCATTTTCGACTTTGTGGTAGAAGGATGGGGAGATCATGTAAAACGTGCAGGAATGTAAATCCTGAAGAAAGCTCTGTTTCGGAATCATGCCGTACTTTTTGAGAGGGAGTTTCCATCTGATGTAGCTTTCCACGAACTTGGACATTACCCATCGCTAAAACACATCACATCATTAACAGAATTACGTCTTTGCTACTTCTAAAACACACCACATCATTAACATTTTCTTTTTAAAACTATCGATCATCTACATTATTTTATCTTTTTTTTTTTATTTTATTTACGATTTATTTATTTTATAATACATAGTATGGAGAGAAGTCCAATATAATAAGTGAAGACAAAAGAGAATATGACTTATTGAACATGATAATTAATTAATTATGAAGAATTTGGTGATGAAATAAATAAAATTTTTATAATTTGAATTTGAGATGGATATTTTATTGTAGCAAATCTGATCAAGATATAAAGTCGAAAAATGTGAATTGAAGCACATTTTTCATAAGACTAGTGAATGGTATGTGCACAGATGTAAAATAATTTCGCATGTTTTACATAAATTATTCTTTATGATAATATAAGACAATGAGGTTTCTTATGCTCAAATAACCGTTATGGATAATATTTAAAATAAATAATAGAAATTATCTCATATGTGTAGATAGTCACAAAACTATATAATTGATAATATTAAAATAAAAAAAACATGTAATTTAATTAATTAAATGTTTGAGAGGGGTAAAACACAATACAAATATTTTGGAAGATATTCACATTTTTTTCGTAGGTACAGATTATTTATTTAAAAATGTACCTATAAATGTCAATATAGAAGGGAAAGAAATGAATTACCAAGGGTTTTAGCAAGGTGGCCAAGACGCGATAGAGCAATCCTTCACCTGGTTTGTGAACCATAAGCTCGGAAAATCTAGTGTCGCAGAAGTAGCCAAAGTTTACTCCCCATGGAAATGGATCTGGAAGCGCCCAGTGGGGCCCTCTTAAAATCATTATGCAAGGATTATCCATCCCTAATAAAAAGCATGCTCATCATTAGAAAATGTTAAAAAAAAATAAAAAGTCAATTCAGTGAAGATAGAGTTTGGGTGTGGTGAAGTAAACATTAGTTACCATTGGCGTTGGCAATTTCTAGTGCAGTGTCAGTTGCTGATTTCCCCCCGCCTATAACCACAACTCGTTTTCCTTTAATAAACTCTGCAGCGGCCATGCGAGAGTAATCCATGGTATGCAACACTTTGCCAGAAAATATCTCTGGTCCATATCCTTCTGCAAATTTTGGAATATTTGGTACACCACTGAATCTTCCGATACACAGAACCACAAATTCAGCTTCATATTCCTACCAAAATTCAGTGCCACATTATGCTAGTTTTTCTAGATTTCTGGGCTTATTTGCAATTATATTATGAGTCAATAGTGTTTACGTCTAGTATACATTCTCATTTTATGTTGGTCTCGAAAATTTACTTTTAGTCTCAATGTGCAAATTTTGGTCCCAAAATTAATAGATCACTATCATAAATCACATATTCATTTGCTCATTTTAACTCATATGTGACTTGTATTGTTACAAATATTTTATAAAATTGAAAGAAAATGCCAAAATAATTTTAAGAGTAAAAGTGCAAAAATATTTAAACGGAAAATTTGTCGGCAGGGACAAATGAAAATATCAGACGAAAAACAAATTTATTGAAACCAAAATGCAATTTACTCTTTATATTCTCATGTTTCCAAGCCACAACTATAATATGATGATTTCATTTGATACAGGTGATGTTGTGAATGATAGGTGAATAGAACCGAACATGGTTGGAAAAGAGAGAAAATGACATAAAAAATACGAGAAAAAAGATGTACCTTAGTGAAGTCATCTTTTGTGTGGAAAACTTTGAGAAGCCACTTTCCCTTGGATCCAAAAGCTTTTCCAGCTCCGCCCCACGACTCCGACGACCGAATATCGTCGTCGGATTCTCCCACATAATCGATAGAGATCACTCTGGAATTGAATTTCATGTATGGTAATAGCTCAAAGTTATGAGCATATGATCGAAGGTATTCAACAACTTGGGAATTGGTAGGGAACATATCTTCAACGGAAGAAGGCCATGGAAAATCAGAAAACTCGAAGGTAAATTTAATACTTTGGAGTTTGGTGGATTCAATGGTGTCATTCCAAAGCCCACCAACACGATCTTGTTCTTCGAAGACGACGGGATTGAAGCCTTTCGACGCCGCGTATTTGCAGGCGAGAAGGCCGCTGATTCCGGCTCCGATGATGGCCACCCTTTTCTCCATGAATCAACCTTGCAATATTAATCAAAAGATTTCGAGAATCCGACCACCAGATTAAAACTCAATTTGCAGACTGCATGGTCACTGGCAACTAATTTAAAAAGTCGTTTGTCAACTTGGCCAACAGAAAAATTGACCAATCGTAAATTAATAATATTGATAGTGAAGCTTGTTATTTTTAATACATTTTAATCGTCATTGGTTTTAGGAATATTAATATATCTAGGGAAATTATATGATCCAATGGTGAACATTGTTCACTTCACTCACATAACTATGTGGATCCTGTATGAGATCTGTGTAAACCCCACAGTCTCATGTGCAGATTTTCCCTACATGTAGAATTGCAATTCAATTTGATATGAGCATCGGTAGAAGAGCCCCTCTATAATCATTTTAAGATTTCTTTGATTGATTTGTAGTTCGTTGGTCTCAAGAGCAGAGTGGGTCCTGAAGCCGTGCGAGAGATGCGACGCATTGAAATCTTAAAATTTTAAGGGCATTACTTTTATATATTAAAAAAATGTGTCTGTATATACATACATCTATATCTATTTTATATCTATTATAAAAAAGTGTGTATATTTCTTCTAAATTATTAGTTTCCTATTTTGTACTTTTCAAATAATTATTTTAGGGGACAACAATGTAATTACTTATGCATGATATAATTAATTTACTTTTATTTATTTTGATAATTATATATAAAATTTGTACCTATCAATAATGCAATTAGATGCTATCCCAGCACATTTTATCTTCTAGTTCTTATGTAATAATAATGGATAGCATCTCCAATTTTTTTTGGCATTTGCATAGACTGATGATCTAATTCCAATACATCCGTTGCGCAAAATATTGTAACTATCCATATATATAAAAGATAAAACTATCATATGCAATCAAAAATATAAAAAATTTAGAACAGTTGTATCTGTTCATTTCAAAATCCAATGGATGCAATTTGTTCTCGTATATATATGAATTCATTCACTTCTGTCTCTCTCCCACATAAGCATACAACATATATATATGCATATCTCCAACAAAGTCTTCTAACTTCTATTCTTATAATAAAAAAAAATATCATCAAGTCTTCAACCAATTCAAATTTCAAAATTTTACCTTGTACTTTGTTACCCGCAGACAAGGGATGATGGAGCCTTCCACACTTTTAATTGATCTCTATTCACCTCCTCGTCCTCTTGATCATAAAGTGAAGAAGACAACTCAAACATAATCTCCATCCTCCATGTCTCTTCTCGTTAATTGCAACAGTGAAGGAAGTGATAAATAGTAAAGGAAAAAAAAAGCAGCAAGAGTGGTTGGTGGGATATGTGGTTATAAATCTCCCACAATTTCATTAACTAAGAAATTAAAAAATATATTTAATGATTAATTAAAGTTATAAATAATTGGCTTATTTGTATCGGCCTCCGAGGCTCCATAATTACATGAAATTATGAACTTTCAATTGATGTGATGGTGCAGGTTGCTAGGTAGTTTGTAGTTTGTACCATCCTTTTTCGGATAGGTGATTTATTAGCATTAAATTTCTCTGACATTTCAACCTCAACTTAAATATAATTTGTCATGAGATTATTCTATCTCTCACTCCGTGTAACTATTCTCGATATTGGTGCAAAAATACAATTTTTTTCGAAAAGGAAAAAAATACAAAATTTGGTTATACGTGATTTCACCAAAAATATAAATTATGCTCGTGCGGTAAAATAATTTGAGCCGAATTAATTAATTTTCTCCTCTTAAATATTTAATTTAAAAAATATATATTCTGTAAATAAATTCAAAATTTATTTGGCAAAATATTATCCATTGGAATTTAATATATCCCTCAAAATTTATTTCTAGTAAGAATCAGAAAATCTTATTATATTCTAATTAAAATTCTCAACCAATAAATAGATATAATTAATTATATTTCATTCAATAATCTTGTTTCGATTTTTGAAATTAAGAACTTATAATACCAAAAAAATTCGGGGTATTACAGGAGTTGTTTCTAAAAATGCTAGAAGATGCATCCTTAAATTATGTTCTCTTTGTTACGTGAGGATATTTGTCGCACAATTAAGGAAGACTTTCAATGCAACTAAGTAAAAGTTTCATTTTTGGCATATCATAAAAGAGAAAGAAGCATATATTTTAGTTGGAGTTTGATTAGAATAAACTTTCTATTAGTTTTGAATTTTTTTCGCTGTGTACTTCGGTGTTAGTGAATTCGTATAAATTGTGAATTGTGAACATTCGAACTATTTTATCAAATAATTTGCTATTCAGCTCTTGGCTAAATAAAAGTTTGTTTGAACTAGGATACAATCTCCCAATCTTAGCTAAATAGAAAGATTTCTTGCTTGATTCGTTTATAATGGAGATGAACTATGAATTCAAGATTTGTATTCTTCATTGAATCTAGGTTGAATCTAAAAGAGTTAGAAGAGTGCTTCAAGTTCATAATAGTTATACAAATGATTTTTTTAAGTATATCAATACTAATTTAAATAAAATAAAATATATCAACAAAAAATTATTCGAAGAAAAGAATCATTGAGTCCATCTCTACAAGCTCTCTATTCAATTATTTCTATATGTATATGAAGGAGAAAAATGTATTCTTTTATCAGACAGATTTTGGTTTTTTTCTAAATATAAAATTAAATCCTTTTGACAAGGGACGTTGGATAAAAGGATTTACCAAATGCCTCAATCCCTTAAAATGTAATATATAAATAACTTAGACTCCTATTAAACGTGCTTATAAAATCTGTGAGTTTATTCAATTTTTTTGTCAATTTCTTTTAATACTGCAACTCAAAATTACCATTTCTATATTAGTGCGAGAAGAGAAAAAAAAATTGCAGAAAATTGAGCATCAATAATAATAATAATAATAAATTACTTAGAGTGGGCAGAATCGAGAGTGAAATGATCAGGTTAAGAGATTGTCTAAGCGAGTGTGAGCTTGAGGATCTGGTCTTCCATGGAAACAAATTTACATGAGCAAGATAACGTGGAATGCAGACTGGATAGATTGGAGAAGACTGAAGCAGGATATCATATACCTACCGAATGGAGTTGCCTTACTTATTAGCCCAAGTTTTATTACATATGCCGGTTCATTTGTTTTGGCCTTTCTCATGAGACATTAGAATTCTTGTGTATATTGAACATATTTTGAATCAAGTAAGAATTAAAAACTACTTTTCTCTTTCTTAAATCTGTCTCTCTCCCCCTCATCTTCTAGCTTCCCCCTCTCTCTAATCTTCCAAAACTTTCTACCTTTCTGCTTCTTCTACGACTCAATAAACCATGAAATGTCACAATGTAGATTTTATGGTTGTGAATTATTACAAAGGAGCAGAAATCGTGACGGTTGGTGTTATAAATTATGCTACGAATTATGATTTCGGATGCGGGATCATAAGACAGGAAAGTGTACGGAGGCCGATAGGAAGGAGAGGGAACAATAGTAATCAGCTGCGGAAGTCCTTGTTGAATTTCTTCCTCTTGTCCCTCACAAATAGAATGTTGGATGATTATTGGTTGGATGGAAATGTGTCTTGTTATCATTGTTTTGACATACCAATGATGTAGTCGATTAATGGGCCATTATTTACGTATTCATGTGTTGTGCATGAATAAAACGGCAATTAAGATAAATATTGTTGGTGCAATCTCTAAGAATAGGGATTCAACAACTACTACAAACCAAGAAAGATAAATAAAAAACACGCAAAGATTATTTCGATTTTTAACTCTATGTTTACTGTCAAATCTATACTCATGCAATATTTCTCATCCAAAGTGAAGACATAGATTACAAAGGAAATTCTTACTCTTGTTTGATTCTCTGCTATGCTCTGTGTGATCTATTAAATAAATTAAAGTATAAAAAACTGAAATTGCAAACAAAACATTAACTAAAAAGTAGTAAAATTATAATATTTAACACAAAATATAATATAAGTGTCACAGGAAATTCAAACCAAACTCCAACTCAAGACAAATTCATAGAAATAAAATATTAACTAATTTAGAAAAGCGTAGGCAATTCTATGAATATTATAAATGTGAAAAGAAATTCTAAAAACTGTTGGCTCTGATTTTTGACCCATTCTATCTTCAATTTCAAGTAGTATAACACAATTATTCTGAGAATAGAAGACAGAAAATAATTTATAACATATAATTAATCTTCCAATGAACAATTATACTCCTTTGTAATCTGGCGAACCATAAGGCTGAAACCACTCAGACAGAAACCCCTTCTTCCTTCTTGGATTACATCCAATATCTCTGCACAGTTGATCATTATACCATATATGTATACCAGCAATACAAGCTCCCCTAAATGCTTTTCCTGCATATCTCTTCATATATTTCTCCCACATCTCGATCTCTTTCTCCATAGCTCCGATTTTCGGCAGCTCCACGGCCCCATCTAGGAACCATGCAAGCCATTTGCACCTCATTTCGGACGTGTAAAGATTTGAGATTGATTCCGAGTAGCCTATTGCAGCTAGCTGCGGGATTCTTGGATGGATCATCTGCCTGCAATAACATCACATAATTTGTCAAAAGCCAAACTCGCAATTGCAGGATAAACTGATCGAAAATTTCCAAATTACATGATAAACTATCCGAATTTTCCATTACACAACAAACTATATGAATTTTGTTCAGAGTTTTATCTGGCAATGGAAATCTGACTTTGCAACGTCCGATTGTTTAATTTTAGATTTTAGTCAGCTTTTGATCGCCACACTAAACCAGTGACATGGATGGAAGTCCAAGGGTGCGCATTCATAGTCATGTAATTGAACAAAATCTGCATAGTTTGTTACGTAAATAAAAATTCAGATAGTTTGTCACGTAATTAGAATTTTTTTAAACAATTGCTGTGCAATCGAGGGTTTGGCCAAAATTTTATTGGTTGATATTTTCTGCTATATATTAATTACCTGTAGAGAGGGATGGTGGAGATTGGAGATCCTGCAATGTAGTTTCGAAAAGTTGGAGACGCGAAGATGTTCTTGAGCTTGTCGTCACCTTTATATCCGGTAGCGAAGATGACTATATCTGCTTTCACTGGATCTTCTTCTCCGTCAATGATGAGGCCTTGTCTGCAAAAGGTGAAACTCTTTGACCTCTTCAAAAGAATGCTCCCGTTATCGACTTTGTGGTAGAAAGATGAGGAGATCATGTGAAATGTGCAAGAATCTAATTCCTGAAGAAAGCTCTGTTTGGGAATCATCCCATACTTTTTGAGAGGGAGTTTCCATCTGATGTAGCTTTCCACGAACTTGGACATTACCCATCGCTAAAATTCGGAAATCTTTTGTCAGAATATGTTATGAGTCATACCTGAGTGTGGAGGCGAGACTAGATGCCTCAAAATTACGGATGCACCATTTTTGCTTGGAAAAGTCAGTATATTTGTGGATATATTAACAACTTATCCAACTAAGGACAGGAAAATAAGAGATTATAATATTTTTTTTCTGAAAGTTTCGAATGATTCTTTTAATCTATTTCTTGGTATAAAAATTAATGTTAGAGATTGGTACATTTGCAATTTACCTCATGAGATGGGCCAAAATAAGAGGGAGAATATGGAGATTATTAGGAATATCTTGTATTTTGATCAATGTCAAACACCATTAGTGCAGTTAATTAGAATAGAACTGGTCTTAGGATGTAACATGTATAGGACTATGTGTAATAACTTAGGTTCGTGGAGAACAAGAGCTGGAGCAATACAAGTCCTGAAAGTAATTGAAGATCGAATTCTATGTGTTGCCTCAACTGTGTCATCACAGCTGAGAGATACCATAGCTAATTTACTCAGCTGTAAGTATATAGTCCACAGCTGCCCTAACAGCTGTGATAAACTCAGTTGTCAGAAGTTCATTGATCTGACCCAGCTAAAGAAAGAAAGAACAAGAAGATTCCAAAGCTGACATTCAGATCAGCTGTCTGTCACTACGAAAATGTTGAAGTCAGTTTCTAATCAACCTTAAACTTAGTTACAACTGAGATTCAGTAGAATATCAGAAGTGCCAAGACATGTAGCAGAGTTGACCTACCACTGTACCTTAAAAGGTAGTCAATAATCAGTTATTGCCAGCGGGTAATAACTTTATCCAACTTTCCAGCGGATAAAGATGAAGATAAAGCCTACTACAAGTACATCAACGACTTCATTATTAGAAGATAAAAAGGAAGGATTTGTTCGTTGTCTCACAACGGCTCCTATTCAAATATTTCCTCTATAAATAGAGGAGACAAAGCAAGGAGAAAAAGTTACACATTGCTAATCTCGCACACAAGCTCTCTGCTCTCTCTCTACATTTTTTATAGCCATCTTCTGAGTTTCCAACTCAAGGCAAACCAGTGATCCAAAACTTTCAGTTGAGGATACCAAGAAAGTTTTTAGATAATCATTGTCTAAGAACAACTTTAATACCCAATTTAAGTTCCTGAAGTAAACATAAACCTTCACTTCACAGAACTAAGAAGCCTAGGAGTGGATCCGGTAAAGCTTCGAAGAACTGCAGTGTCTGCGACCAGAAGTGGTAGTAGCTTCCCATTGGAGAATAATCTCGATTGTAAACCGTGTTAACACACTGTGTACAAAAAGGATTGGTGATTTCCCTTCATCTGAAAGGAAGAGAGGACGTAGGGTTGTTTGATCCGAACATCTATAATATTCGTGTCTTTTACAACTTTGCTTAAATTTTTGCTAAGTGTTTGAAACCCAGCTACCTCACAGTATCTGGAGTATAACTAAAGAAACTCTAACTGACCCTACTGGATAACACAACTTTAAGAAATCCTGCTGACTTTCTCACAGGTCAACTGAGATAAAATCGGCCTACTTTCATGCTTATATTTGCATATTTTATCTAACGCTTCTGCAACTAATTTTATTATTCTGATTTGGGATAAAAAAGATTTTTAAGTAAAGAGAAAAATATCGAGACACATCAAATATAATTAAAGAAATACAATTAAGTGAAAGCGAAAGGGAATAGGAGTTACTGAGATAATGAATGTGAAGAATTTGATGATGAATAAATGAAATTTTTATTATATGAATCCTACTATATATGATCCAAAAGTTTGGAATACGCTTGATATGAAGTCCAAAAATGTGACAGTGAAACACTTTAAAAGATTAGTAGTGAATGGTATCTATATTTACATATGTAAAATAATTTTACGTATTTTAATCAAATTATTTTTATAATAACAAATTACAATGTGATTTCTTATGCGTAATCGATCCTATTGGATAATATTAAAATAAATAAATAAAAATTTTCTCACCTATAGATAATGAAATAATTATATAATAAATAGTAATAAAATAAAAAATATATAACTTAAATTAAATATTTGAGAGCTAAAAAAACACAACATTTTGCAAAATAGATTATTCATTCAAAGATGGTCTAATGTATAGATGTGAATATAGTTTTCTCCTCCGCAATATTAATTACAGTTATTATTTGATATTGAAAAATGTGAGGGACCATGATTAGATGGTATAAGTTGTGTGGTAATAATACTATCATTCAATGACTTGGTCCAAAAGATCAAGACCGGCCCCGCCTAAAAGAATGGGGATAAATCAGTTACCATGGGTTCTAACAAGGTGGCCAAGACGCTATAGAGCAATCCTTCGTCTGGTTTATGAACCATGAGCTCAGAAAATCGAGTGGCGCACAAGTAGCAAAAATTTACTCCCCATGGAAATGGATCGGGAAGTGACCAATGAGGGTGTCTTAAGATCATTGTGCAAGGATTATGAGTCCCTGGTAAAATCATGCTCATCATTAGAAAGTGTTAAAAATATCAATTTAATGAAAAATTTGGGAGGCGGTGAAGTAAGAATTAGTTACCATACCATTAGCTTTGGCAATTTCTAACGTAATGTCAGTGGCTGATTTTCCCGCGCCTATAATCACCACACTTTTTCCTTTAATAAATTCTACAGCAGCTGCATTGTCCATGCGAGAGTAATCCATGGAATGCAACACTTTGCCAGAAAACATCTCTGGCCCATATCCTGCTGGAAATTTTGGAATATTTGGTACACCACTGAATCTTCCGATGCAGAGAACCACAAATTCAGCTTCATATTCCTACCAAAATTCAATCCCACTTTATGTTGGTATTTCTTGATTTATGGGCTTATTTTCAATAATATTATGATTGAATTGTGTTTTCGATGCTATATGTTTTAGTCTTATTTTATTTTAGTCTCAAAAATTTACTTTTAGTCCCAATTTGAAAATTCGCCTTCAAGGACCACTATCATAAATGGCGTGTTTATTTGCTCATTGCAATTGCAGCTTATATATGACTTGAATTGTTATAAATATTTTATAGAAATGGAATAAAAATGTCAAAATAATTTTTAGATAAAATAAAATAGGATTACGTCTAATAGAATTGAAAATGTAATTTAGTCATTATATTCTCATGTTTCCAAGCCACAAGGTGTGATATGACAGTTTCATTTGATACAGATGATGTTATGAAGGACAGGTGAATAGAAATGAACCCTAAGAAAAAAATGACATAAGAATATGAAAAAGGACATGAATAAATTTACCTTAGTGAAGTTATCTTTTGCATGGAAAACTCAGAAGCCATTTTCCCTTGGATCCAAAAGCTTTCCCAGCTCCGCCCCACAACTCCGACGACCGCATCTCGTCGTCGGATTCTCCCACGTAATCGATCGAGATCACTTTGGAATTGAATTTCATGTATGGTAGTAGCTTAAAATTATGAGCATATGACTGAAGATATTCAAGAACTTGAAAATTGGTAGGGAACATATCTTCAACTGAAGAAGGCCACGGAAAATCGGAAAACTCGAAAGTAAATTTAACACTTTGGAGTATGGTGGATTTAGTGGTGTGATTCCAAACTCCACCAACGTGATCTTGCTCTTCGAAGACCAAGGGATTGAAGCCTTTCGACGCCGCGTATTTGCAGGCCAAAAGGCCGCTGATTCCGGCTCCCACGATGGCCACCCTTTTCTCCATGGATCACAATCTTCAGTCTTGAAATATTATTCAATAGATTTGGAGAATCCGAGCACCAAATGAAAACTCAATTTGTAGACTGCATGGTCACTAACAACAAATTTAAAAAGTCGATAGTCAACTTGGCCGACAGAATAATTGACTAATCGTTAGCTTGTCTTTTTAAAATATTTTAATAGTCATTAGATTCAGGACTATTAATATATGTAGAACCACAATTCAATTAGGGACCAAGGAATGCGAAAATTGAATCTTGATTCGTTTTGCCTGGATCGGATTTCGGATATTATAACTTATTATACATCAGTTATTTGGCTAACATGCTTCTAGAAATTGTAAATGCATCACATAGGAGTTGCGGAATTCTTAACTGTGATTTTGGCACAAATTTCGTCTACGGATGTAGAGGTTGACT